>JAVYIG010009903.1:0-73705 GCA_035222895.1 Strongylocentrotus droebachiensis
GATTTAACCATCTTTCCTAATGAGAGAGAAAGCGGAAATGTAACAAGAGAGTGGGCAAGACTAATGAATAAATGCAGTATAAAAAAATGGTTTACAATAAAGATGAGGGGGGGGGGTTAAATAAAGGATAAGTCGATGCTGAAATGATGAAAGCATAGGTAATTGGGGTAATAGAGCCTATGGAAATGTCACAAGGGGTCCCTGTATTGAAAATGTTACTGTTGGGGGGGGGGGATTAAAAAAAAAATCAGTGGCGACGAATGCAAGAATGAAAAGAACGAGACAAAATTGAAATTTCATTGGGGATGGGGCACAATATGAAGATCATTGAAGTCGAGGTGAGAATGATTCATCAATTGGACACTAAAAATATAAAAATATCACTTGTTAAGTGGGCTAAATGATCAGTGCAATTTGTCTGATTTAAAAAATATTTAAGTTAATAAACAAACAAAAAAAAAGAGGTAAAAATTGAATTGAGTGAAATGGGGTCATTGTTTTTGCCTTTTAACTGAACTGAATTTTAAAAATGTACTTTCCATCCTGGTGACAGTGAAGTTTGTGGCCCCGACTAAGTCAACCATTTAAAAGTCTTCCCCCCCCCCCCCTCCCCACACACCTCCCCAACTCTGACCTTTGTTCTACATTTATCCGGCCCAATTAGGATTCTGTCGATATAGTAACGCATGCGCATTGTCTTTTTTTCATTGCGATAATATGCTAATAAGTGGAAAAGAGCTCATGAATATTCAAAATTTTAATTTAAATATTTTCGCGCTGCGCGCAGTCCAAAATCCCATTTCGCTGGTGCACTAAAAATGTGTCGTCTTCATAGGCTAATACACGATAAATGGAAGCAGTGTGCACTTTTGACCCTCCAAAATCTCCCCATGGCTAGACGGATGCAGAAGCGGAGTTGCACCCCCCTGATAAGTAGTGCATGCAGTAGGGCTTTAACACATACTTCTTCCCTCAGTAACATAATGTGATTTACCTATTTTATGTTTCTCTTCACATTCTGAAAATTATAAGTGCTATGGAACTTTTTGTTTCTAGCACTTTTCAATACCGGTACTCAATAATATTATTATTATAACTGTCTGTATAAAATCAGTCATGTGACACTCAATACCGGTAGTTGATTGCTACATATTCACGAGCATGGAATATAAACTTTATGCGAGGTCTATCCCACGTAAGAGATATCCTTCTGCGAACTGGTGCTTCCATGCACATACCTACTGTTTGCATTGTCTAATGATGATATGAGAAGAAGTAGGGATGCGATTGCAAGTTTTGTACCTTTAATTCACTATGTTTTACACAACACTTAGTAATTTGTCATACAAAAGTTATAGATTAATGATTGTTATAGAACACATCAGGGGAGTGCTTCACAAAGATCTTAAGTTGAACTTATCTTTAAGTTGGACTTTAATAACAACTATGGAAAGCCATTGGCATCTATGACAATATTTCGTAAAAGTTATTTTAAAAGCCATAAAATGTTGATTCAAATCATTCATCTTTTCTATTATCAAGGAGATTTCATTTTCTTGATGTGGAATTTATAAAAAGTCCAAAATACTTGAATTTTCGCTTTTGAATATATTTTATTTTAAGGATACAAATGGCTCTCCATAATGTTTAAGTCTAACTTAGAGTTAAGTTTGACTTGGGATCTTTATGAAACATCCCCCTGGTTACCTAATCATTCCTTCTTTAGGGAAGAATGCACCTATCATGAACCTAACAGCAAACCAGGCGGAGATGGACGAGACATCGACATCAGAGAGATGGAATGCTCCTACTTTCTCTTCTGTTGAACCAAGAAAATAAAAAGATCATATGCAAGAGTCAACAATTAACTCTTATCCTGCCATAATGAATACAGCCCAGTGCCACAGGGCTAATCCCCATTGTGCCAAGCCACAAATCTCCCCTGTGCCAAGTTTATTTTGAGATAATCTGATGGTGTGATCAATAGCAAGTGCGAAGCACTCAGCACAGAACAATGAGAATGAACAATAACTGCTATTACGAACGTGAGCATGCATGCATAAAGCAGCTAAGCTGCGGCTCGCTCGCGTGAATTAAGTATTGTGAAAGAAACGTTGTGGAATCGATCAGAAAAGATTGATCATCTAGCATATAAGTATTTATGTGTATTGCAAGGTTCTGGAATCATCAAAATGATAAGAAATTTGGCCAAGTCTTGGTAAAGTTACAAACACTGTACACAGAGAGATTTATATGGGACTAAACAAACTCGTGCCGAAAAAAATCTGTCCCAATTTTTATGATGTTACATGCCATATTTAGAATATGAAGGCATTTGAAGAGCCATGCTTTTCAGGGAAGATGTTTTATCTGATATTCTTCCACACTTGCATGATACAATGATAACGCTCACAAATTATTTTTCACCTCTTCCCAGAACTCAACCTTCTCTTTAAGGGTTCTATCATCTAAATGAAGCCCCTCCATCGAACATACCTTCACCTCTTGTAACTGAATGCACCGACCCATCGTCCGACATCAGAAATACATAGCCAGTTCTTGCTTCCATTGTCATTGTAACCACTCTACCGTGGGAACTGTTTGCCACCTGCAAGTATAGAAATGATTGACAGGAGGAGGAGGAGTCTGTATGGAAATAACACACTTAAAGGTAAAGACCAGTTTTGGAAAGGCCCCCCTCTCGAAAAATGAAATGGAAGCTTTACTTACCAATTATGTAAAAGAATATGGTTTGACTAATACGTGATCATACAAATTTTGCAGAGAAACCGCCTTCTAATTGATATATTTGGTAAATTATTATATCTATTTGGACCTGATAGATATAATGCAATCGCATGACCAAAACTGGTCTTTATCTTTAAGGGACTTAGTAACATTGTTCAAATGAGAGAAGATGATGCTAAGGTAATGACTTCAATGCAAGATGTACGTACAATTAAAGATAATCTGAAAGTCTGAGTGAAAACGGGCCATTATTATAGTGATAAAAATTGGGAAAAACTGATCTGATCGCTTTGTTAGTTTTCCAAACTATGTCATTTCAATTTAATTACATTTTAGGTGAATGTAAATTATCACAAAGCAATGAATTGGCTCTATAAACACTGTACCATTCCAGACATTCAAGTGTTGAAATATTTTAAATAGCCTGTTTTATGTCTTAGTTTCATGGAAAAAACGGTTGGGAAAATTCAAAAATGGTTGGGAGATCACTGTTAGAGGGTGTTGCACAGTGACGCCTTCAAATAAAACTATAAATATCTTTGTGGTTTAAGAATTTTCTCAGGATGTTTTGCATTTTAGAGGGTTAGAACAGCAAAAGGAATATAATAAGTGACATTCCATACAAAAATTGCAGTTTTTTCATCAACCTTCAACAATGTTACTGAGTTACTTTAACAAGTTGTGATCTGACACATGCGCTAGAGCCGTTCTCTCAGCTGGATTTGCTTTTATCGGTGAAACCTGTATATAAAGACCGCTCAAAGGAAACGGATCAATCTCCATAGGCAGGTGGTCTTTATGTACAGGTTCCATTATTCTCTTCTGCACTGAAGTCAAATGTCAGGTTTCGCAAATAAGCCACCTGTATTGGCTTACTTTGGGGGGTGTTTCACAAAACTTGTCATCAGTGACAAGTGACAGTTTTTGTTATTTATAAGCTAGTGAAATCCTTGTTTCTGATTGGTTATCAGCAGATTTGTCACTGATTTTTGTCATATTTCATTGAAAAAAGGCTTTGTGAAATACCCCCCTGGTCATGGTGTTGGTCAGCTGGTTGCGTTAACCGACCTTTTTGTGAATACACATGCCCCTTTGTTCACGAAATGTCAGGGGAAATATTTGTGAAATAAACCCCTCTCATCTACAAAAGGTCGCGTCATCTTCCGCTTTTGTTTCACAAAAGTTTGTGTAGTGCAACCAGCCAACTGGCTGCGATGACCAGGGGGGCGTTTCACAATACTTGTCATCAGTGACAAATGACAGTTTTGTTATAAGCTACTGAAATCCTGCTTCTGATTGGTTATCAGCAAATTTGTCACTGATTTGTGTCATTTGTCATTGAAAAAAGGCTTTGTGAAACGCCCCCCTGATGATTCAAAGTAAGCTCCTGTTTTAGGGTTCAGTGGGAGCTAGAAGCCTTCTTACCTCACTCCAAATGTGTATCAGGTTGTCTGCGTGTTCCTTGAAATCTACTGGGAAACTAATATCCGTCTTGACACACCCTCTCCGAGAATGGAAGTGGCCAGCTCTGGTGACTTGTCTGATGGCTTGAAATGAAGTCTGAAGTAGAGTCCAGCTGGACTGGGTTGACTGCAAGTTGAAATGGGGGGGGGGGGGGGGGGGGGAGGGTGAAGGGTACAATTTTTGGAGACAATTAAAAAGTAAAGAAAAATGACCAAAGTTCTACACTCATGATTTAATCAGTGATTATGTTTACAACTTCAATCTCTAAAGATAAAATAGCAAAATATGAACAGGATTCAGAATCATGGTAATACACCAGTTTACGGTTGTATCAGTGCGCATGCGCCGACAGTTGACCTCAGGTCATTGGCTTTGAAACAAAGCCAATGACCTGAGGTCAGTGGTATTTATGCGTAAATTAAGATTGCGCCCATGCAAATGATGATGTGCGCGCATAACGCAGCGCGTAGGCAGTGATGTCATCATAATTTGCATGGGCGCAATCTTAATTTACGCATGAATACATGACCTCTAGGTCATTGGCTTTGTTTAAAATGGCGCACACAACCGTAAACTGGTGTATTGAAATTGAGTTTATCTTGTTAATGACCTGAGGAATACTATTCACAATGAGCTAAAATCAGGTTTCTATTGTTGTAGCAATTCCCACTTTTTTCTCTCCGATTTTTTGCCGTTTTCTTTCTATATTCGTGTTCTTTTGACTATTATGACATTCCATAGTTGTCAAGGATACACGTTACAATGGACTTGCCATTTTTTTGCTGAAAATCCTCTCTTTTACGCTTAGAGACGTCCGAGATGTATTAAAGCCCCACTGTTCTACTTGTAGCTACTTGCCCCCTCTATATAGGAAACAATGCCTAATATAATCGGTGACCATTGGTCCCCCATGATCCTCTTTTTCTTATGTTTAATGAGAGCTGAGTTAATGAGATAGCCACCTGTCACAGTGACCTCGCTGGCTCGCTGGGTGGTCTCATCCCTTCTAGCTGAAGTAGTAAAGCCTGCCTTTAAGCGTTATATAAAAGCTGAATATTATTATTATTATTATTATTACCTGGCAGTAATTAATACTTTGTAATGCTAGAGCGCCGCAATGGCAGCACAGCTAAAGCCGGGGTAATAATCTCCAAGTTTGGAAGCGCTTAGTGCTTCTAATAGGCGCTATATAAAAACTGAGTATCATTATTATTATTATTACCTGGAAGAACTGTAATGCATTCTCCATTGTAGTTTGCAGCAAGTTGTAGCTCAGTCATGCACCCAGACAGAAGCAACGTTGATGACTTGATGCCCTTGCAATCTGGAAGAAGTAGAATTATACTTGAATCAAATGATCTATCACTTAATAATAATGATAAAAATAGTTTCAGGACTTTTCAGGACCGCAGGCCCTCTCAAAGCGCTTTACAGATATATATTATTACTCCGGCCATCAGATTCAGGCTAATACATTTAGCCTATCTACTGTATTTTCAATTTTCAATTAATAATGAATTAAGATGACTATTAAATGTTGATTATTTTCTTGGAGCCTATCAGGGTTGATTTGCTTACATTTTAAGACAAACTACTTAAATTTTCATTTATTTTTCGATCCATGTCAAATTGTCAAATTGAGCTGATGCCACTGGTTTTGAGAAGAGTCATTGCCCTATTGTAATTTCAAATGAACAGGTCCTCTTTAAAAGAAGGCCAAAGGACAGCAAATATCTGTAATTGAGCTACAGATGAAATGTGCTCTAGCTCCTATTCTTTTGATCATCTATGGTAGGAATTGATAACGGGGCATCTGAAAAAAGGGTGGCTTTGGTGGAAGCAGAAAAGTTAGGCAGTAATTGCAGCCTTGTATGTTAAAGATGCATAGAAGTGGGCTCTCATGGGGAATTTGATACCGTTTGGGCGTTTACCCAAGAAAAGGAGTTGTCAATCACCAGTATTAGCCTTCATTTTATGACCAGCAGGCCTAATGTAAGGCTTCCCTCAACTGAAGACTCTCGCGAGAGACTAGGGGGGTATTTTTTTATAGGACTCCGGGTTCGCTGTGTGCGAGACTTGCACACCTATTAATGATATTTCCATCAAGTCTGGTGTCAGCGAATTATTGCCTTCTGCACATGGAAACTGACGACAGATCCCTTTAAGAGTTGGCTGTGGTGAAAGCAGAAAAGTTAGACAGTCATTCCCACCTGGGATGTTAAACGGCACCCTTCAAGATTATCGCTGTTACTTACAGGGTTCCAACTCTGCAGTAAGCAGACACTGCTCTCCACCACTCCCCAAAGCCCCAGCCTCCTTCCGTTCCTCCACCCATACAAGCCTCTTGCCTTGCGTTGAACAACAGATGGCGCTCTTGACGCAAGCGTCATTGGTGTCCGTGCCCAGGGTGAACTGCCCTCTCTTGTGCCACGGGTGGATGTTGCTCTCGGTCGGTTGGATGTGCTCGAAGACCTTCACCAGCCCGTTCTTGTAGAACTGTGGGAAATGCATGGGAATGGAGCGATCAAAGGGCATCAGTACATACGTAGCATAGTTATACACTTAGGCCCGAAAGTTTACAGACACCTGGGCCTTGTATTATAAAGAGTTGTGATTGATACAAATCAATCGCAACTGTGTATACTTAAGAGATAGGAGTTACGATTAATTTCAAGTTACGATTGATTTGAATCAATCGCAACTCTTTATAACACAGGCCCCTTGTAGGAAAGAAATACAGGTATACATTATTTAACACAACTTCACTCATTCCTGCCAACTTTTCAGGAAGAATGACGAGTTTGGTCTCTGTTTAATGTGTTTATACTATATATAGTATAACCACTAATCACTCTGAGACATATGACTACTGATAGGAATGAGCGCAGTTGTGAAAATGTGAGTTAAATGTTTTTTTTCCCGGTGTTTGTAGGTGAATGGCCCATCCCTGCCCTCATCATCAATCAAACGACAAAGAAAAGAAAAAGAAAAGAAGAGGAAAGATGATTGGACCCCCTCCTTCTTCCCCTATAAAAGTGGCCTTATTATCATTTGCAGTTTGCATTTAACTCAACAAGTAATACCAGCCCCCCCCCCCCCCCATTATACTGGTGCCCCTCCAATTCAATCCAATTATCAAATCAAATCCAAACATCAAGGAATCTTTCTCAATTTTGTATTTATAAAGAAGAACAGAAATTCAGATTCAAAATGCAAATTCTTTGAGTAATTCTGTTATGAACTAATTACACTCCTTTGATGTTGGAGCGCTCACTATGCAGGAAATACAAAGATAAAAAAATAATTATACTCACGACTAGGATGACGTCATGAGTATCCTGAGTGAAACATATCTTGATGACAGGTGAGATCTTGGCCAAGATGGTGAACTGCTTAACACGCCTGGAAGATTTCAACTACCGGTAGATATATAAGAATGAATATAAAAGAAATTGTACATACACATGTATATTACAATATATCATGATATGATATACAGTGCGTCCCAGAAAAAACGAAACCGAGAAGTATCGATGTTTTATCATAACTTAATCACAACCATAATTAATGAATGATACATATTTGGAAAGCTTAGAGTCTCCTCTTTTGGTTGATATTACTCACATGATGCATATTTCACGCATGAGTGATTAAGAGCAATTTGAAGGAAGGAAACCAAAAAGTAATTTGGCGGGCGGTATCTGAATTTCAAAGAAAAATTCATATTTCTAGAAAGTTCATCTTCTGCTCTTTCATATGATACCTCAATCAAGAAGAATGAGCCAGGAATAACAAAGTTCTGTTTGCTTAAAGTAGCCCTTACATTTTCATAATTTTAACAAACGAATTCGTTTTCACTGGGTGCCTGCCGTTGCAAAAAGCAGATTTGACAAAAGACTTAACTCCGTTTCGTTGACAATCAGCCATGCATGAAGACTCTCGTCTACAGCTGATTGTCAACGAAACAGAGTTAAGTCTTTTGTTAATTTTGTTTATTGATACGGCAGACAGCCAGTGAAAACGAATTTGTTAAATAAAATTATGGAAATGCAAGCACTACTTTAAACAAACAGAACTTTGTCATTCCTCGCTCATTTTTCCTGATTGAGGTGTCATATGAAAGGGCAGAAACTCAACTTTCTAGAAATGTGAATTTTTCTTCGAAATTCAGATACCGCCCGCCAAATGTCTTTTTGGTTTCCTTCCTTCAAATTGCTTTTAATCACTCATGCGTGAAATATGCATTATCTGAGTAGCATCACATGAAAGAGGAGACTCTTAGCTTTCCAAATATGTATCATTCGATAGTTGTGACTAAGTTATGAAAGAACATCGATACTTCTCGGTTTCGTTTTTTCTGGGACACACTGTATGAGATGAAACATCGACTGTGATGGATTATTTCATTCACTACATGTATATGATATGCCCTGAAAAGTGCCCCTCTATCTAGGGAGACAAAGAGATAGCCTGGACACCCCCATACCGAATGGATCGTCCTACCCATCAGCTTGTCTTTAGTGATGTAATGCTCAATATGAGAGTTCCTCCAACTGCATGATCGACCTAAACACCCCCATCCTGAATGGAGTTGTCTATACTCAGTATGTGCTATACAATTCTCTGAGTGTCTCTCTCCCTAGAGAGTTACAAAGACAGTATGACACCCACCCCCCCCCCCCCTCAAAAAACAAAAAAAAACAAAAAAAAGGACATGGATCGAAAGGACACCCCCATGCTGAATGAAGTGTCTTCTTCAGTGCAACTTCTAAGCTTTGATGATCATACAGTAGTCCCTCATCTCAATGATCTGGGGAGTGTTTCACAAAGACCCTAAGTTGAACTTATCTCTAATTTGGACTGAATGGTTATGGAAAGCCGTTGGCATCTATGAAAATATTTTGTAAAAGTTATTTTAAAAGGCATAAAATGTTGATTCAAATCATTCATATTTTCTATTATCGAGGAGATTTCATGTTTTTGACGTGGAATTTATACAAAGTCTATTGAAAATACTTCAATTTTTGCTTTTGAATGTATTAAAGGCTCTTCATAATGTTTAAGTCTAACTTAGAGTTAAGTTCGGCTGAGGATCTTTGTGAAACACCCCCATGGGCACCCCTGATATTTAATGGATCATTTTATCATGTATGGAATATTCTACCTGATATGCTCTGACAAGTTCCCCTCCCTCTAAGGAGACAAAGAGATGGCCTGGACACCCCCATACCGAATGGATCGTCTTTCTCAGTACACCTTCCCTTGTGAATATTGCTTGCAAGTCCTGCACAAAATTGAAGACAATAAAAAGAAAGTCAAATTAGGAAATTCAAAAGTATGCTTGCATGCAAATTGATATAATTAATTGGAATAAAGGATAAATTAGGCCTTTATAACTATGGGAATAGATATACCGGTATAGCAAAAAGAACAGTTTTAAATTCATTTAATCTGTTACACATACACTGAAACCTATATAAACGGGGACAAGAAAAGGTGGTCCCAAAAGCAGGTTTGACTATAAGTCCACTGTACTATAATTCAAATTCTGTCAGTTACATGCATGGGTCACATACTGTTCAATCAATCAATCAACCAAAAGATATTTGATATAAATAGCGCCTTTTCCTTGCGGTTACAAAGCGCTGCACACATCGCTCCACAATGTTTGGGCCACTTTTAGTCACTTCTCAGAGATCAGTATGTATAGGCTGGTTAATAAAGTAATTTTTAGCAGAATAGATGTGACTTTAGTAATTTCTTGAAGTGGTCAACAAGATGAGGCTGTCTGCACAGCAGTAGGTAGCTGGTTCCACAGATGTTGCTCCAATGGGGTGGCATGGGGCACTGGCACCACGAGGGTGTGGGAGAGCTAGGTGTGGGAGGGGGGTGACCTGTCTTATACAGGGAATAAAATGTGAATTAACACAGCCACTGCTTCAGGGAGAGGATCAGTCTTCCATTCCGTCCTGTTGCCATCTTTTCCTTTTCTTTTTTTGCGATTAATTGAGACCCCCCCCCCCCCCCCCCCCACTCCCCTATCTTTTCTTTTCCTTTTTTCCTGTACCATCTAACAAGTCTATCATTGCATCAATCACAGAGGGACCATTTTCGTAATGTCATCAAGTTTAATACTCGGTACATCAATATTTGTTATTAAATGCCTCATTACAAATTATTTCATTCACCCGTTACGAATAATTGTATTTCAAAAGTGGGAATGCAAATTACATGTTGCTAGGTAGGACAAACATTATGGCTTGTCCTACCAAACAAGGAATCATTCTGACTTTTGAAATACAATTACTTGTAACAGGTGAATTAAATCATTTGTAATGCGGCACTTAACAAAGATTTGTGTATTGAATTTGATTACATTAAGATAATGACCTATTAATTGGCCTCTTGCTCACTACATTCATTAACCTCTGCTCACTTAATATACCCGTTTATACTAACATATTCAAATTTGTATGCATACTTTTTAAACAAAGGTTGTTCTTGATATTCTTAAAAAAGCTTGCCACATGCTTGACAGACATAGCAACAAGTAATTTATGCATAATGGTTCCAAATATTGTATTTCATTCATTAATAAGAGGTTAATTGAATATTTGTTACTAAGTCTCCAGGAAAGAAACATCCATAAATTTGAATATATATAATTAGTAAACCAGTCTTTCAAATAGACCCGTTTACAAACAAATGTATGCATGTTTCTCTCCAATTACTACAATTAACTATGAAATTCACCAGCTATACATGATGGCCTCACTATAGATGGAATACACTTTGCAAACATTCCTTGTTGCTATATCTGGCAAGCATCTGGCAAGCCTCTGACAAGCATTTCAGTTGTCAAGGGAAACCTATCTTCAAGAAGAATGCATAAAATTAGCAAACAGGGCTAGCAATCATTCTCGTGATCACATGTCCAAAAAAATTAAGACTATTAAAGCCAAGTGAATATTACATGTAAAAAGTTGCTCATGCGTGGGTATATAGAGGGCAGCACACAGACGTACGCATGGGAACATGCATGTAATACGCGTTGCCTCAGTGTTATGAAGTGATCGCCAAGTTGCCTACTTCAAAAACGACTATACACACTGTATACCCACGCATGAACATCTTCAAAGGAGAGATACATGCATGTACACAGTACATGCACTGGTAGAATACTAGAACACTAATACTCAATTTTCAGTCAACCAAATCAATATTTTATATTTGTAAGATTTGTTTTATTATCATCACAAGCAGAAAAGTTTTTATTAACACGTCGTGAGAAATCACTGATTAATTCCCACTTTGACTTGTTAAAATAATCATCATTATCATCATGAGCAGTGAACATACCCGAGTAATTCCCAATTTAACTTGCTGAAATCTTTCAAAAGTACAATGACCATAAAAAGAGCAAATTTGTATGTTACTTTGAAAATAATGTCAGACAATTCTACTTCATGGAATAAGAATCAAGATTTAGCCTGAATCTAAAAAGTATCAGTAAAAAGAAGTGAATCAATGTAGAGGTTTCTGCCATTAGTGGGTTAAACACACACACACACAGAGCAGTGCATTGGTTTTACACCAGGTAAACCGTCAATTCTCGCTACCCTAAATAGGTACGAAAATCTCGAAATTCGCGAGACGAGGTAATTTTCACTCTCTCGGGTCGTCACTACAACTTCCGGTATAGAGTCCCATCCCGCTGGCGCTAGCGCCTGTGTTCGCTGTGCAGAGTTTTCACGCACGCTAAAATCGATGCCAATCAGTGTAATTTGTACAGATTATAATATATGCATTAAATTTAGTTTGTTTTTATTCAATTTGAATATACAATAAAAAGCAAAAAATAGTTTACAGGAAAGATTTTATTTTTATTCATGTTTTTTTTCTGTTAATCTAAAAGTAAAAAAAAAATAATTGTCTTAAAATTGTGCATGTAGCGACCAGCGTCACAATCACGAGCAGACGATACAGTAAACAGTGTAGAGACAACACTCAGTTCATGTATTTCTCGTCGACCACAAAATGGATAAAAAAACAGTTTCGGAACTTAAAAAAATCTTAACGGACAGAGGAATACCATGCAATGGAAAGCTTCGGGCAGAATTAGTGACTTTAGCACAAAAGGCCGTTAAACTCTACCGTGAAAGAGAGGGTTGTGATCACGAACTGGGAAATTTCACCCAAGTCACGGCCTTCATCCACCCCCATTTTTCAGGGTTCTTACGCTTGGAATCATGAGCCCAGCACTGTGCAGCCTCACAAAAGAAAACCATTGTCACTGATGTCAAAAGACGCAAAAAACAACGAATGAAATGTTCAAATAAACGTTGAAATATTTGCGAAAAAAAAAAAAGACCGAGCAGACGACATACAGGAAGCTGTAATGTCGAAAAGCTATCCCATAATGCAATGCGCGTTTTCAGGATTTTCCCCGGATCTCGGCAGAATCGCTATTTGGAGTAGCGAGAATTGGCAATTTTGGCATTCAAAGCCATTGCGTATTAAATCTACATACTAAATGTCATCTATTTTGCACCACATCATTTGTTTAAATATTCAATCTGCACAGAAAAAAACTTCACAGCAGTTTAGAACTGCTAATATCCTGCAATCTATGATCTACAAAAAAATCAGAGTATGACAATATCTAAATGACTGCAGTGATTATCTAGAAACATCAATCATTAAATGAGATTAAAGGCTTGTTCAGAATATATATGGCGCTGTTATCCGCCGCAAAAAGCCACCAAGTTTTTAAAGTGATTGACGACTGCATGCAACACAGGACTTGCACGTTTTCACAGAGCTTGATGTTATAAGAAATGTGGAGCATATTATCTTTAACATCATTATAAAGAATAAAATAAATCACATTTTGGAGCGCCATATCTGAACGAGCCTAATGCCTCAGTCACACCTTTGCATATTATTTATGGCTAGCCGTTTGAACGTTTAATCCTATTAATTCTAGATATCAAGAAATGATTTTCTGTTGTAAAGCAATGGTAATTCTTGATATCAAGAAATAGGAATAAATGTTAAAAACGACCTGCCATAAATATGCAGCAATACGCAAGCCAAATACACAAAGGTGTGACTGAGGCATAAAAGATGCCCCAAATAACACATTTTAAGGGAACAATCCATTCTTCAATATGTGCTCAGTCTTTTTTTTTTAATCTCACGTCTTCGAGCCTGGATGAAACAGTAGCTAGCTAGCGCTAGCCCTAACTCTAAACCTAACTTAAAACCCAATCGCAAACCTAACCCTACGACTACATGTATATTGATGAAATGCATTTAAAGCCCACAGCAAGTATTGCCTTATTTAGGTCACGATTTTACAATGATAATCACACACATGTGTGGTTTCATGAACATGTACATGTGCATATTATTATTATTATTATAATTATTATTTATTCGGCAAAAACAAAGAAAATCATTGAATCCGAAACAAGAGCACATTTGGAAAAGAGTTACATGGATGCCGGAAAAAAGAAAAAGATTAACTAAATAACTTTTACCCGAAGGTCTTCTTTTCCAATCCATGTGACTTTACAGAAATGGTAACAATAATAAAATAATGAGGCATAACAATTTATGAATCACTCTGTAATCAACAATACTAATCATTGATAAGATACAATTTTGAAAATGAAAAAAAAAAAAAAACTTAACCCCTCCCCCCCCCCCCCAAAAAAAAGGAGAAACATGCCGCTTTGTGTACAGCAGCACCAGGGGGGGGGGGGATTCAAAAATATTTTTAAAAGGTGAATACATGCACTCAAATCCGTCATTTAAGAACAGTTTGCTGTTATTTTGTTACTTGGGAATGAAAAAAATATGAGCACCAATCATTGACATGTTTTCTTTCTTAACACTCACATCATCCTGATACAGTATTCCTTTCCTGGAAATAGTATGTGTACATGTATTTACAACCATGAACTATACAGGTCCATTGATTTGGCATTATAATTGAAGCAGAAAATGGAATGAACATTTAACAAATATCAAAATCAGTACAAACAATGTAAAGAAAAAAGCTAAGGAGGGAAAACATGATGTACAGTATGTACAGTACACCTGTACAATATAAAGCAACATAACAAAATTAAAATGTGATACTGCATGTAAAATTGTTGTATTCATATATAATGACAAATTCAATATAATTCCATACTGTACAAACTGTCTTTTGAAAAGGCTTTATACAAAATAACATTTACAATTGAATAGTTTTATTGCAAGAATAGATTTGACATCACATTAAACTGACTTATAAAATGCTTTTCTGGCTGAAACCTAAGGTAAAATTAAAATACATGAAACAGTACATGTAATTTAAAGATGAAGTTGAGTTCTGGTCATGCGATTGCATTGTGAAAGAAACGGTGTGGAACCGACCAGAAAAGGTTGATCATCTAGCATATAAGAATTTGTGTGTATTGCAAGGTTCTGGAATCATCAAAATGATAAGAAATTTGGCCAAGTCTTGGTAAAGTTACAAACACTTGCACAGAACTACACGAACACGTGGCGTAAAAAGCCGGCCCCCCGATTTTTACGATGTTACATGCATATTTAGAATATGAAGGCATTTGAAGAGCCATGCTTTTCAGGGAACATGTCTTAACTGATGTTCTTCCACACTTGCATAATAAGAATGAGTAATGCTCACAAATTATTTTCACCTCTTCCCAGAACTCAACTTTCTCTTTAAGAAGGGTTTATTCTGGAGTTTGTAATGAGTATGATACATGTACTAGGATATGAATAAAATGCATACAACACAAAAAATACATGTACCTGTACATGTTAATCCATTTGAATATACACAGGTTTGGTAACAGTACCAAATTTCATTCACTATGCATGTAATGTCCCAACAAAAAATGTCTGTACATGCACTATACATACATGTACTTTGCAAACTACATTTGTACATCCCCTGTTAACAAAAAAAATGAAAAAAAAATCTTCACTTGTTTGCTTCCATTTGACTTTATTCATGAACTGGTGAGGGGGAATTTAAGCAACACTCCCCCTGATAAACATCTGCGTCCTGTGTACAGACAGAACGATCAGAAAGAGCCATTTTCCATTAAACAAATTCCCTACTTTTCCTCTCAAAGTTGTCAAATGAATTTTCAAAGGACTTGCCATCACTGCATACATTTACATGTACACTATACTGTATGTCCTACATGTACATGTACATGTATACAGTACAAGAACGGTCATGTGCAGACTGCATACAATGAGATAAATAATTCCTCTGAATCAAACAAAGATTTTAAAAAAATAGACCAGATACAACCTTTCCAATCACTTCCTTAAGTTCCACACAGTTGCTTTCACAGAACTCAACCTTATCTTTATTACTTCAGGAAAGATTCCGGGAGTAGCAAACCATCACTGGACCACAAGGTTGACTGCAATATATACATGTATGTGTAGTCCAACGTACTCATTACTGTGTACCTACATTAAGTCATGTGACTCTTTAAGACGGAGCCAATTTCTTATAATAAGCGAGTTCGTAATTAGGATTTGCACATGGGCAGATAAAGGTCATTCGTACCCAAATCACGAAACCATTGAGACGAATACTCGGATCGTGCTCATGAAAGTTATGTAATCAGTACATTCATTTATGCACCAACAGTACGTTTATCCGATACACAGGTGGAAGTATTCTTCTCAAGAGGCAAACAAAAGGTATTCATGAAGCACCTCCATCACTTTGGCAGTGATCATTCTAAAATGCACAGGTGGGAAGTATCCATCGTGTCGAAGATCTGTGGATATTTTGGGGTCATGCGTTCCAGAGCTATTTACGAACTCGCTTATTTTGATAATTACAAAACCTGTATGTGCTACATGATCAACCTTTCCAATTGCTTCCATTCGATTACTGGTACTGCCACTTTGCGATTGCATGACCAGAACTTAACCTTATCTTTAAGCGTACTTCAGGAAAGATTCCGGGAGTAGCAAACCATCACCGAGCAGCGTTTCCTTGCTCCGATGCATCATGACCCCATGGGCTCCTAGACTCGTTATCCAGGATTCGTAATTATGGCAGTGGAGGTCTGCCTGGAGCGCCTTGACCGAATCCTTTGGAATGTCAGGAGGCAGGAGGGCAAAGACGCAGCCGCCTCCACCCGCACCCGTTAGCTTGGCGTGGATCTTGTAAGCCGCAGCTGAACGGACGATGTTGTTGATTGCTGGATGGGACACTCCAATCACGTATAACAGCTGTTGGTTGATATCCACAAGCTCTCCTAGGCTCTTGAAGGCACCGTCCTTGTCCAAGGATTCTCCCGTCTTAAGAGCTTGCAGAGTTCGCTTACACTCCTGCGATATCTCCTCTATGGAATCCAGGATGGGGCCGTATACCTTGGGGTATTTGTCACAACGTCTCTGGACACCTGCCACAAGTTCCTTGGTGCTCCTTGAAACACAGGTGTTCACGAGGAGGATGGACAGCTCTGGCATGTTCTCTAGAGGAGTAATGACCTTCTGCTTGTATTCTATAGCACCACCGTGAACGCTTATCGAGTTATCGATTCCAGAGGGATTCCCATGAATCACACGCTCCCCTTCGTAAGCCCATGTATTGATCAACTCCATGTTTTCTTTGCTCCAATCAAGAGTATTGTCAGAGGAAGATATCGGGCTGACGGCTTTGGCCCACGTCAGCATCCCTGCGGCAAGACAGACAGAAAAAGCAGCAGAAGATCCAAGCCCTGCACCTGGGGGAAGGGCGGAGGAAACCAGAACGTCCAAGATTGGGAACTTCCCATTCCTGCCGGCGATACACAGGTACAAGTACAGAAAGGCCATCACAGCTAATCGTTTTGTGGTCTCTGTGTCACTGTAACCTAGGAACAGTCGCAACCTCTGCATGATCTCCGCACTTGGTTTCACCTCCATGACATCGCTGTTGAGCAGATCTGGGAATTGCTCCTGAAGTTCGAGGACGTCCCAAGATCTTTCAAGGTCGATGTCCGGCAGATTGAGGTGGAGCCGTCCGCTATCTTTCTCCTTCAGACAGAGGAAGGACCGGAGATTGAGACCTGCGGCAAGTGCCGTCTTCCCGTGGACGACTGCATGCTCCCCATGGAGAATGATCTTGCCCGGTGCAGAGATGAAGATAGAGACTGGCTCGGATGTGGAATTATTGGCAAGTTCAGCCGCCATCTTGGGTAAATTTTTAAGTGCACGTCTGCAAGGAATGCTGGGAATAAAAATGAAAACCAGAGAAAAGAAAAACCCAATGTCACTAAAGATTTCTTCCTTTTGATGTTTTTCTTCAAATACTGCAAATTCCCAAATCTTATGTTTCAAATTGCCACTTTAAAAAACACAGGTAGAGTATGAGGCCCTGAATTTATTTCTTCTCCTCTACAAAAATATTTTTCCAATATGCATTCTACTCAATTATTATTATTTTTATTTATTTTTTATTTATTTTTTTTTTTTTTTTTGGGGGGGGGGGAGTTTGTTTATTTATTTTTTCTTCTTTTTTTTTTCTTCTTTTTTCTGCTGTTCTAATGTTATTATAGGGAATAGGTTATACAATCAACACAGATTCCTAGTTAGTGACTTATCAATTTAGGTCAATTCATCTGGTGTTCATTTTTCACAGCATTCTGACAATTAGTATGACTCTATGAGCATGCACAAATTTATGTGTGTTAATTGAAACCGACATTGACAATTCTACATGAAATATAATGCTTGGATGATCATTCCAGGTCTCAGATGACTTACAATTAAAGGTATTACAAAGTTTTGGGAAATTTTGAAAAATGGGTGGATAGTGATTCTTTACAATTTTGATATATTTGGATGCCCCTGTGGATGTATTAAAAACACCAGAAATGTTAGCCCCTAAAACACTTCTGCTTTCGAGAAAAATTGAATATAAAGATTTACCGGTGCTCCCGGTAAATTTTGGTAAATTTCAAATAGCTCCTACGGCCGTACAGTGGTAGCTGCGACCATGAAAATCTCAGAGTATAATGTAGTTCTGGTATATAATTTCCGAACGACAATAGCTAATCGGTCGATTTTAGTCAATAAGCATTGTTTTATAGCTTAATTAATATCTTGACCTTGAGAGGGAGCTATTCAACATAAAATGTTTATTATTTACAATTTCATAACTTTAGAGTCGTTTTCGACCGCGACAACGATCACTGAATATTGTAGTATCGTATATGCTTCCAATATATTCATTTGAACCAAATTCATGACCCCATACCAAAACTTTGTATTACCTTTAAGGTCTACGTACGTGTAGGTCCTTCATGAATAAATTAAGTTTTGTCTAGATCATCAAATAGAGCTGCAAGTTGGACCAAGCACCCTATCCTGTCTCAAAAAGCAAAAAGAAACCAGACCAAGATTTTTAAGGATATTTTCTTGACCAAATTGCAATTATCTCTAATTTCAACTGCAGGCTGATGAAGACGCAAATTAGCTTGCTAATTTAATTTTGAGATCAGATCATCGGGCTACAACTTACAGTTACATGTAGTTAAAAAAGCAGGTTATTTTGCAACTTCAGTCTAGATCTAAGACAGGCCTATTTATTAGTGAGTTGTCAATTGTCTCAGTCATCAATGCGAGTGTCTGTGACAAGACAGTGCAAGATTTGTTTGTAATTTTTTTTAAATCAGACATGACAGAAGTGAGAAGACAGAAAAAAGTCTGCACTGAGAAAGTAAGAAAGTAAGAAACATCCAGGTACTTCATTGCACAAGTCAAGAAACTCCTTTCACACTTCCACACACACACATATTTATGGTCTGCATAATCAATCGCATTCCAATCGTACCAAGCAGAAGGCGAAAAGCCAAGGACAGCCCAAGCCGCAGAACCAGAGATGCTGCATTATGCACCAGTTAGGCAGTAGGCCCTAAGCCTGCGCCTGCAGCCCGTGAATACCAGGGCCCAGGTGATAGGCGCAGTCAAGACGGCTAGCGCTGCACACCCGATCGACGACAGATTCTAGATCTTCCAAAAGATCATTTTGTTCAACGAAAAACAAGTTAATGTAAACAAAACAAAACATTTATGAATCATTCATACCTCTTTGTGATTAAGTGGAAAGCAGTCTGAAATAAGTTGCGTTTTGAAAACAGATTCAGAGGCCATCAGAAAGCAGAAAAATGATCCTGTCCCAGAAAGAAAAACGTCAATACCCAACCCTGCTCAGCTAGCGTAGTCTCTATTCAAATCGTGATAATCATCGTATTCACTTAGAAATGTTATCGAATCATACATATGTGATAAAACAATACTCATATTAATATATAATATATTAAAAATAGCAATATTTCATTATTGATTACTTTTTTTGTTATGAGCTATGATTTAGAAAAAATCGAGCTATAAATAATTACTTTAGCCTGAATTGTTGATAACACTAGCTTACCCTCATCGGCCGATATCGGACGATTGATCGAGAATATTGATCACGAGGAGTGGGCGGGGCAGAACGTAACAAATTAACTTGTTAACTTCATCTCGTTTTGGAACAAAAAAAGTTGATTATGGCCGGGCCCTAATTTGATTGAAAACCCCAATTATAGAAGATATGCACGAGGACAAAAAACCTAGGTATAGCGCTAGGAATAAAGCAGCTATAGACAACGAGCCCGGACAACAAGCAAATTAGTACCACACACAGGCACCCAATATGTTCACCTTATATATTCCTTTTCAATTTAACTCCCCCTATATACCCCTACGCTCACTAACTTTCTCTCTCCCAGATCTCTCTCTTAGACCTCTCTTTCTCTCCATCTAACTCTTTCTTTCTCACTCTCTCTCTTTCTCTACTATTGTAATAGCATCTCTCTTTCTTTCTCCCCGTCCACCTAGCTCTCTCTCTCTCGATCTCTCTCTCTCTCTCCTTATAGATTGCCTTCCCTCACTAGGTTAACCATAACCCTAATAAGTAAGAATATCCCCCCACTAAATTTCAATATTTAAAAAAATGTCTATATACCATAAACATATATACCATAAACATGAAACAAACACATTGAGTATAGCATTATCAAAGTGATATATTTATTTCTTTTGTACAAAATGAAATATACATTACATGTACAGAATTTCATTGCAAATCATACTCTTTAACTACCTCCATTAAAGGCATCGTTTTACAATGTTTTTAGTTATACAAATCTGAGATGCGTGGACCTGCATGTTATCAGTGTCTGTGATATGGTATACTATTTTTAAGCCCTAAAAAAATTGCACTTCAAAATGATCATGAAGTGCTTCAAAAAAGTAAAAAAATCTTTGAGTGACCAGTTTTATCATATGGTACTCATTTCACCCAATTGACTCTAGGTGTCAATAAACAAAAAAATCAAAATCTTCGGGAAAACGGTTTCTATAATTTCGAATTCCAATCATAAAAATCTTGATAATCAAACATGCGATCGGCTTGTAAAATTCATGGGATTCATTTCAGCATTAACACTGATGAGGTTACCCTGGGTAAACAAGACATGTTACATATTAGTAGTAGTAGTAGTAGTATTATTAATTCTTCATATTGTACTTTTATTGATAAATAAGTATACATCATAAATTGAGCAAATAGACATTGCAAAATGCCTCAACAGTGCTTCCTTGTACCGGGAGTAGTGGGCTTCAAACCAAGGGTACAGGAAGCGTTAAGTGTCAAACACTCTATTTCATATGAATTACCGTAATTCTTCAATACAAAAATAAATTGAAGCCTTGAAATGAAACTGAGCATAATACTTCACTATGAGATGGATTATGTTCATAATATTGATAAAAAAATATTCTGCTCTTGTACAGTACATACTACATTAAATTCTCTACATGCTTTAATCATTCTTTTATACAATCACCAAAAGAAAAGCTTTTGAAACTAATAATTGGTTAAAGGGATAGTTGAGTTCTGCTTTCAGATCGCAAATGCCTTCAAAGTGCATGGTTATTGCTCTTATTAATATCTATGACATTTCTAGTGCCCTTTTAGGACCTAAAATTGCTAAGAAGGTAATTTTAGACCCCAAAATGTGTGAAATTTAGCAAATACGATCATACCAATTGAGCTCCACTTTAAAAAAAAGACGGTGACTGTTAATTAATTCATTAATAATAACAATACATGGGCCGGCTAATTGTGCGTAATATAACCAACAGGAAAAAGCCAACAAAAAAGCCAACATCGGCATTGGCTGAAATACAACGTAAAAAGCGATATTTTGTTTTTTTCAACGACCTTCAACGGCTGGTTCAAATTATCTAATATTTGTTGTGGTACACAAGTATTAGAAATCATTATATTTATGGATATTTCAGCCGTCTCAGAACCGATTTTGATCAAACAAAGATGATTTTGTCATTTAAATTGTATGTTCTTCAGTCAGTTGTTCATTATCTCACACAAAAAATTATTTTGTGTAGCGCCCTCTGCAACAGAACTCAACTATCCCTTTAAAGTCCTGTTCCCATGATATGGTCGAATCATGGTCTCATCTAGACTATGATTTTACCTGCAAACAAATGACACAACATGTGCACCATCTCCATCACCGTGAACGAGACTGAACAATCAGTGGGTTTCTAAAGGAGACCTGGGAATTAACGATATCACAGATCCGGAATAGCCCCGCAAAGTTACCCCTATTGGCATGCGACCCGTCCATTTCAATAGAAGTTCAGTTGATGGGATTCAGAATACTTTAGCAGAATTTAGCGGACTATTGTGGACTTTACCTGGTTTTACTGGAAGTTTGAAAAGTGGGCATGCAATGTGCATAGTAATGCATTGTGTCAGATGACCTACATGTATTATGTTAACACTAAGGTCTGACAAGGTTTCTACAAATCTGAGAAAGTGAGTGTACCATAAAAAAATCCTCCTCTGAAGACCGTTACACCATTCTGTTGGTGTTTATTTGAATTATGGTGTTTTCCTACAGTCCAGAGAGTAACAAGAGTAACAGTACTTTGAAATCCTGAAGAAACACACCAAAAGACTTATTCCAAATAAAGAGCTAGACTTTGGTGCTTGTCGTAATCAACTGGAGTTGCTTTTGATGGTGATGCATTCAGCGGATCTCAAAATCTTGTCAGAATGATGGGGAAGTTTTCCGTTATCAAATGGTCATCAAGGAGCACTACTACCAGGTTAATTTCAAATTCTGTGAATGGAAGAAGAGGAAAAACAACAAAATAAATTACCAGTAGTACAGCTACTCAAAAGATCCCTCAAAAATTACCTTTTCCCCTAGTGATCTACTTCCTGTAGAACTGTACATTTGTCGTCCTCTCTTAATACAATTGTATTTGTAAGCGCTATGGTACTTATTGTTTTTAGTGCTCCTAAATATTTTATATCAATTATTATTATCTAAAGATAACAACTAACAAAAATAGTGAGAACAGAGAGATAAATCCGGAAGTAATGAACAGAAAGGGGGGAATATTAAGGCTGACCCTTTTTCAATAATTTTGACAACAGTTTCGAGCCAACATATCATGTCATAAATAAATGGAAATTTATTTTAGGCCAATCTGGGGTAATAATCATGTAGTTCTGATAAATGCCATTCACCCTTAAGTCACTTGTTGGTGAAAAGGGTGAAATAAGGCCTATTCTGTACAGTATGTGCTTCCTTTTATATACTGGAGTCACACGATAGGTTATTCAATGTGCTTAACCTGCAGCCAAATTAACTGTTAGTCAAGCAAAGCATAAACAAATGTGTCGTAAAGAGTCCTGTAAAAACATGTGCACAAACTTGGCTTTATTTCAATTTGATTCAGTTACAAGACTATGTTCTCTCTGTCGATATAAACAGAATATTATAGATTTTCTATTTCATATGTACAAAATAATGCATCTGCAGTGGTATAGCTATGGGGGTGGGCAGGGAAGGGTTATGTGCCCACCCAATAGTAGTGAAAAATGAATATGTAAAAAAAGCAACAAAACACCCTCCTATAATCAGCAGCCATGTAAATGTGCATTTCATTTTCCGACCAGTTCGGTAAACCCCACTGCCCCCCCCCCCCCAGAAAAATCATTGGTTCATTGCCTGCCCCCTCAACGGGGGGGGGGGGGGGGGGGGGGGGGGGGGGGGACTCACACGACACCACTGTATCTGTATCTCATAATATCCGTCTCTTCTTCAGGATGATATTGAGCACTAAAAAAAAGAGGTTCTTTTTTCTTTCCTCAACCACCTGCCCCCTTGAGTAAAAAAAAAAAAAAAAAAAAAAAAAAAAAAAAAAAGGATTCGGGGGAAAATTTGCATTTAACAACATTCCCCCGATTTTGAGTTAAAAAATTGGGAAAAAATAGGAAAAATCAGGAAAAGAAATAAAAAATCAGGAAACCCATTTAAATTGGGTAATTTTCAGGCCTGCTTTTTACTTCAACAAACTTACCGACTTTGAAGTTACTGGTGGCTAGAGTCGGGCAGGTGAAGAGACGAGGGAAGACCATGTACATGGGGATGGTGAGACCCCTACAGACGTTGCCTTCTCCGATCTGGATGTTCTGAATCTCCGTGGCTACAAAATACAACATTCAAAAGAATACTGATGTCTTGAACAATAATGATCATCAAATCAGTTATTTAGGGGTGCTAAAAACAAAATAAATACTAGTGTTTAGAAATATTGAGAATGGTAACAATATCCAAGAACAATGTATAATGTTCAACAAAGAGAAATCTACCACTTCGTTGATCATGTCAAAATAATTTTTGGAATGACCCAACAAATTTAAAAATAAGAGTAAATTACATGATTAATCAATTAAAATTACACAGGGGACGGTCTTGATTAGAATGATACATAATCATACTACATGTATAAATCAATTGGTATAATAAAATCATATTTCTGGATAATTATGTTGGTAGTTTAGCACCTCACGGCAACATGTATACATTGAAGACAACTTAAAGGCGTGACATGATGAAATTTCCTAGATTCACGTTAGAGCTGGTCCACTCTGTATATATCCAATTAAATAGACCAGTTCGTAGATACAATCTGCGCATGCGCAGATAAAGGTCACTTGTACAAAATGTAATGTAATCATTATTCATGCATGCACCTGTGATACATTCTATTCTATTGAACACAGGTGGAAGTAATCCTTTCAAGAGGGCAAACAAAGAATCACCTCCATGACTTTAGCTGTGATTATTCCAAAGGCAAAAAGTGGGATTTATCTATGTTTAAAAGATCTGTGGATATTTGGGGTCATCTGAACCATGTGCTAACTACGAACTGGTCTATTAGTGTTGAACCATAAACCATTAATCCAAATCTCACATCAGATAGAGAACAAAATATTAATCAGAGTAACTCAATAAATGATTGTTAATACAATTTTGAATGCACTTAAAGTAAGCTTACCATCCCTGGCGTACCCCTCGGCACACCCACAAGTCTCTACTCTGACCAGCTGGATTTCCACTGATTTGATTGGTGCGTTGCAGCTTTCTATGATCACATGACCAGTGAGGGGGTTCTTAATGCAGCAGCTTGCAGAGTCGAGTCTGCCTTTGATGCTGAAGTTTGGTAGTGCTGTTTTCTGTTAGAGTTGGGGTGGAGATGGAGAGAGGGAAGAGGGGAGGGAGGATTTGGTGGGGGAGAAGGGAATAGGGAGAGGGGGAGTAGGGGAGGGGGAGTAGGGGAGGAGGAGAGGAGGAGGGGGAGAGGAGGAGGAGAAGGAGAGGAGGAGAAGGAGAGATGGAGGAGAAGGAGAGGAGGGGGGTGAGGAGGGGAGTAGGAGGAAGGGGAGGAGGGGAGGGGAAGAGGGGAAGAAGAGGGCGGAAGAGGAAGGGGAGGAGGTGGGGAGGAGGAGGGGAGGAAGGGGGAGGAGGAGGGGAGGAAGGGGAGGAGGAGGAGGGGAGGAAGGGGAGGAGAGGAGAAGGGGAGGAGGGGAAGAGAGAGGAGGAGGAGGGGGGAGGAGTTGGGGGGTAGGAGTGGAGGGGAGGAGGAGAGGAGGGGGAGGAGGGGGAGGAGGAGAGGAGGGGGAGGAGGGGAGAGGGAAGAGGGAAGGTGAAGGGAGAGGGGGAGGGGAAGCAGTAGGGGGGAAGAGAGGAGGGGGAGGAGGGGGAGGAGGGGGATGTCCAAGAGTAGAAAAGAGACAAGGATATTATATATGTGTAGCGGTACATTTGTATGTTTACATAATGTACATGTGGTATGAGTTTACCTCAAAATGTTACACCATTCAAACTGGGTGGGGTTTTGTCAGAATCAAAGACAAGAACACCACTTTTTTGGTTAATTCTTGACTCTAAATCAAGAAGTTGATGGTTCAAATCTCTGCCTAAAGCACATGACAAGTCACTCTGTCTCTCTTGAGACAGGTGTCAACAGAATATATTTCTGAACACAGTGCATTGAGACTGGCTGCTGGAACGTAACTTATTGACATAATCTCCAAACCACTTTTGAAATACAAAAGGATGTTTGCATATATATACAAAATCAGAATAAAAACACTATCAAAATGAAAATCAATTTCTACATATGATTTAATAGCAAAATTTAACATTCTTTAAGTCCTGATGATCAATTGACAACCTGCCTGCTCAGAACATTGAGCCTCTCTCTCTCTCTCTCTCTCTCTCTCTCTCTCTCTCTCTCTCTCTCTCTCTCTCTCTCTAGGATGGAACCAAAAGAAAACTTCTCTCTCACTCCTTTCTATCCCCTTTCAAACCCCACATGGTAAAACACCAAACTTAAAGGTAATACAAAGTGTTGGTATGGGGTCATGAATTTGGTTCAAATGAGCATATTGGAAACATATACTATCCTACAATATTCAGTGATCATTGTCGTGGTCGAAATCGACTCTAAAGTTATGAAATTGTAAATAATAAACACTTTAGGTTGAATAGCTCCCTCTCAAGGTCAAGATATTATTTAAGCTATACAAAATGTTTATTAACTAAAATTGACTGATTAGCTATTCTCGTTCGGAAATTATATACCACAACTACATACTCTGAGATTTTCATGGTCGCAGCTACCATTGTACGGCCGTAGGAGCTATTTGAAATTTATCTAAATTTACCGGGAGCACCGGTAAATCTTTATATTAAATTTTTCTCGAAAGCAGAAGTGTTTTAGGGGCTAAAATTTCTGGTGTTTTTAATACATCCACAGGGGCATCCAAATATATTAAAATTGTAAAGAATCACTATCCACCCATTTTTCAAAATTTCCCAAAACTTTGTAATACCTTTAATGCATATAATACACACGACCATGCAAGATTCAACCTTTAAATATCATCAAAAATATATCACAGCAATATTCCTAACAAAGTGAAGGAAAATTATTTCATGAATTGCTCCTTACATCTTTGACATTCTGTAATGATTGGGGAGTGACGGTGAACGGTACAGGCTTGGGTTCTGCTTTGACTTTCTGGTCCTTGTATTCAATGATGAATTCTATCGTCTTCACCAGATCCTTGGCGAGAAGAGAACGTTTTGCCTGCGCTTTCAGAGTGTACTGTGCAAAGTAAACAGAATTCAGAAATAACATATTGTGAGCAGAAATGTTCAGGAAAGGTTAAAAAGGAATACGTAAATCTGCATTTATAAGACGCACCTTTTTTTCTGCCCCTCAAAAAAATCAAAAGACGGGTACACTCTAATCTTCAATTTGTTGCTGTTGGTTCAGTGTTAGAGTAGCGGTCCCTAAACCGGGAGGTTCTGAGTTACAAACAAAGACATGCCATTTGAAAGGGCATTACTCTTCATTACCAAGTCCCTCGGAGAGGACTTAAAGTCGTTGGTTACTTACATGTACAAGCATACACATGCCTTTTTTTTAAGCTGTCAGTTATAACGATCCCTCAATTTTGTTGCTGTATTTTGATGAGGAGCTCAATTCATGCGAGGTAAAATGGAAAACAGTTCAGGCAAGGTAAAAAGGAAAACAAAAGACTCTTATCAACAGAAATTTCTCAATTTTTTCATTGTATTTGATGATGAACTCAGCTGTCATTGCTAGATTCTTAGGAAGAAAGTAAAGCAGTAACTGTACTTTAACTCTTATCCTGCCATGAGACTGCTAGCGCGCTATTGTTATAGTGCCGTGTGCATGCGAGCGAGCCACCGCTACGCTGCTTTGTTCACGCTAGCGCGCATATGTAATAACAGTTATTGTTCATGCCCATTGCACCGTGCTGAGTGCTTTTGCAGCGCTATTGAAAGTACCATCGCGTGCATCAGATTATCGGCTTTGGATTACGCGTCTTTGTATACAACAGTCAGATTGGATTTTCTCTAGTAATTCAGTGATTTTTTTTTTTGTAAAGATTTAAATAACACGCACTTGAACCAACCTTAAAATTAACTTGGCACACAGGAGATTAGCACTGTGGCACTGGGTGCATTGTATGGGTGGCAGCTTAAGAGTTAAAAGGGTACTGTGCAAATACCATGCAATACAAAATTTAATCTTTTAAGCAAAGGAAATGAGAAGCACATTACACTCTTATTTATCACACTTTGTCTCCTATATATTGCAATTCTTTTTATCTCATTTAAATTATTGCACTTATTGTAATTATTATATCAGTCTTGAAAGTAAACAAGTTGAATTCTGAATTTCTCGAATTCCCACTGGCTGTATATGTGAACCAACCAGTTCCAGTAGGCAATGGTTTAATCTATGACCACTGTCCCAAAGTTATGATGGCCTATAAGAGATAGAGATAGCTCTTCAAGAATGTGCGTTTACACGAAAATCAACCCAGAATAAAAACGTACCTGAACGTTAACAAACACACCATGGTACGTCTCATAGAGCGTTTTGTTTAACTTGGCCTTCAGCGGGACTTCAAATGGAATCTCCGTCTTTCCAGCTGGGATCTTGCCGGGTTTAGCTGCATTGAGCGTCACACTCAAAAGTGGGATGGGCTGGAGATAATGAAACAAATATAACATCAGTGAATAAAATACACGGAAGCAGAGAGAGATTTAGCTCTGGGAAGCTCAAAAGAGCTTGCCTTTGGTAGATTAATAACAAAATAATTTAATATTGATAATAATTCAAATTCATATTCATATTCAAATTTATTGTCCAATGATTGGAAATTGCTTTCATTTGCATGTCAGTACAAGATTACAGATTATAAACATCAATTAGATACAGAGTAGAACGTTTAACTTGAACATAGGTAACAACAAATGCAGACTAAAATTTGAATCATATTTCAGACTAAGTAGTTGAATTCAATTCATAGTTCGGATTAAATTATATTCGCAATTCAGATTAAATACAATTAAATTCAGACCAATTCAGTTCATAATTCAGATCATATCCAGTTCAAATCCTGATCACATTCAATTCGTAATTCAGATTAAAATAAAATAAACAAAATAATAATAATACATAAGATTTGTAAGGCACCAAATCCACTTGACAATCAAATGCTCATTGCGCAGCTTGTGCAAAAGATAAAATACATGATAAATAGACAAAACTATAATAGGAAAGGTACGGACATGAAAGCCAAGGTATTGGTAATCAATTATATGCTAAATTAAAACGAAATATTTTGTAAAATTATTTTTTAACACTTCCTATCGATGTCAGAAAATTGCACTTACATATCACCAAATTCTAAAAAATCCCTGTGAACAGAATTTGTTTTATACACTGTTGAACATTATAGATAATAATGTCTTAAGTATACCATAAAAATGATATAGCCCTGTCTCATAAAGAGTAATAAAGATATCCATCGCAAATATGTACATATATAACAAGTAGGGGACTGCAAACTTGCTTGATTAGAGGACTTGCAATTAATTTGGATCAATCAAAACTCTTTTTAAGACAAGGCCCAGAACTATTGAATAATGAGTATTTTTATATATCCAGAAGTGTGTTATGTGGTGATAGGCTAGATAACAAATCATTTTTATGCATGTTTCTCACCAAAAAAAACTATTACTCCATGGGCAACATCATGAGGAATGTATAACATAATAAAATGTATCATTATCTTCAAAGGCTTAGGGCAAATTCTCTCTGACAAGGGTAATGAATACCATGAACAGTGCATACTTTAAACATGCAAAATAACTTTGGTCCTCCCTAACCACCCCTTGGGATGCTACAAGACAATCATTTACTCCATCAGGAACAAGGTTACACAAAAGGCCTGCTTTCATCAGCTAAAGATAGCCAAATATCCTGCTATTTGAACTAGATAATTAACTGGATAACTTGCGTCCTTGTGAGCCCAAAGTTGCAATTAGCGAGATAATCATCACAAGATATCTTGGGCTAGTTTGCAGAATATCTCGCTATTTGTCCGGTGCGTCTTCACAAGCCTGAAAACTCGCATTATGCGCAAACACTGAGCAAAATATCTTGGGCTTGAGTTTCAAGTTTCGAGGTCAAGTCTTGAGCTGATGAAGACACGATTTGTAACTTCAGGATTATTTCCCAAATCAGAAAAAGCGGACTATTTTCACCAGCCCCAAAACTCGCATTATGCATGAACGTTGAGCAAAATATCTTGAGCTTGAGTTTCAAGTTTCGAGGTCAAGAATCGAGCTGATGAAGACGCAATTTGTAACTTCAGGATTATTTCCCAAATCAGAAATAGCGGGCTATTTGGCAATCTCGAGCTGATGAGGACAGGCCTATAAATTCCTGCTAAAGTAAGATAAGAAGCCTGAGGGCGTGAATCTTATTCATACCTTAATTGAGTTGTAGAAGGCTTCAAAGTGACCGACACTTTTGCTGCTAAGTTGAAGATTGACCGATCCCTCGGCTATAAGCGTTATCCCTTGATGCTGAAACTCTGTCTTTGTCTGGATCACGATCACTCCAGCAAGTACTTCCTGCAGGTCAATGAAAAAATGGCATGAATTTGGAGAATCGGATGGATTTTACTGATCACTTAAAGCATGGTTTCATTCCAGACACATGGGCACTCAAAATCCTAGTCTAAATCCCCCAAATTTCAAAGTTTTAACAAGGGGCTCATGTAAAATGCAAAATAATATTATTACTAAAGAGACCGCCCTTGATTTACCTCCGCTCGAGTCTGCTGCATCCTGTATGCTAGGATCAAGTGAATCATCAATCATTTAGTTTCAGCTTGATGATAGATCAAAACATAATTGACTGGACAGTCATCATGGTCATTTCATTTCTACAGAAACACATTTTGACAAAAAATGTTTAATGAGTGAGCACTCCTTCTATTAATGACTCTTGTATTGAGACACTACATGTATATTTTTAATTTATCGATCACACTTGGTGTTTGTCCAAATATATTGAAAATTTCTAAAATAATCCCAATATATAAAAAAGATGATTCTTCATTAGTAAATAATTATCGTCCTATTTCCCTTTTACCGGCTGTCTCAAAAATTCTTGAAAAAATTATTTATGAACGACTTTATGATTTTTTAAATAGTAATGATTTACTTGTTCCTAATCAGTTTGGTTTTAGAAAGCATCATTCGACAGATCATGCAATTATTCAACTTTATGATAAAATTATTACATCATTGGCTAATAAGGAACACAGTGTAGGCATTTTTATGGACCTGAGTAAGGCATTTGATACTATTGATCATAAAATATTGATTGATAAATTACAATTTTATGGAGTAAGGGGTATTGCTTTATCATGGTTTAAAAATTATTTGTTTAATAGAGAACAGTATGTATACTTTCAATCTAAAGAGTCGAGTAGATTACCTATAACTTGTGGCGTCCCTCAGGGATCGATTCTAGGTCCTTTATTATTTTTGTTATACGTTAATGATATTGTAAAATCATCTAAACTTTTAACATTTATATTGTATGCAGACGACACTAATGTATTTTATTCTCATACAAATTTAGACACACTTACGTCAATCTTAAATGTTGAATTATCTAAAATATATGTTTGGTTTAAGTCTAATAAGTTATCTTTAAATTTTACTAAAACAAACTTTATATACTTTAGAAATGTTCATTCACCAAAAGTAAATTGTAGATTATATATTAATGATATTTTGCTTTTAGAAAAAAATTCTGTCAAATTTTTGGGGATAACCATTGATTCTAATTTAACTTGGTCCGATCATATACATAATATATTGAACGCTGTTTCTAGGAACATTGGAATATTATATAAATTGAAATTATTACTAACTCCCAAATCTCTTTTTATGATTTATAATGCTTTTGTACTTTCGCATATTAATTATTGTAATATCGTATGGGGAAACTGTTGTAAAACTAAAATTAATTCACTTGAACTTTTACAAAAGAAAGCTCTACGAATTTGTACACAATCTGATTATTTAGCACACACTACACCTATTTTTAAAACATTGAAAACTCTCAAAGTAACTGATATGCACATTTTTCAAACAGCTATTTTTATGTATAAATATGTCTCCAACTTACTTCCTAAGTCCTTTCATGATTTTTATATTCATAATGTTAATGTACATTCGTACCCCACGAGGCACTCTATGGATTTTCATTTAACTAACCCTAAAATTGTTTTGGCACAAAAATCAATAAGACACAATGGACCCGATGTGTGGAACTCCTTGCTTATAACATTAAAATTATGTACAACACTTGTTTCCTTTAAAGTGAAGATGAAAGAATATTTATTGATAAGGTATGAAAATTAGATTCTGGTCATAATATACTACATGTATTTTGTTTTAATATTCATTGTTTATTTGTATATAAAAAGGAAATTATTTTGATAGATTGAGGAGCTCGCGCAGTGCACTCTTCACTTTGCACAGCACTCTCTTCACCCGCTCTTTCTTCCTGTCTCCTCTCCTTCTTTTGTAAGGCCGGTATCATTTCAAGCTCTGCTTACGATATCGGTCTTCTGCATTCTCCCCCTTTTCTTTCTTTTCAAATACGATTAATTGTACTATTGATTATTTATATTTATTTATTTATATGAATTACTACTTGTATTACTTATCATTAGATCTATATTGCTAAAATGTATTCATTGTTATTTTTGTTATTGTTTATGGAAAATGCAGAAATAAAAAACTTGAAACTGAAAAAAAAAAAAATATATATACACCTGCACAGCACCTACAATCAGTACGAGAATACACCTGACGGTGGCCTGTACTTATAGCGAAGAAGAAGAAGAAGAGTCTATGAGTAATCAAACTTCGTTTTACTTACACCAAAAGCGACACATGGGACAATATACATTATTAAGGTAGTAATCTTGCACACTTACTCCTTCGCTGTAAATCTTATTGGCTTTCTTCAGACGTAGATCAAGTAGCCCCGCCATTTGGAACGTTGAAACGTGAAATTCTGGACTTATTATCACTTTTAATCAAGTTTGAAGTTGAAGTACAGTGGAGGTCGTCGGTGGGCGGAGAGACTTTGTGATCGTTTAATCGGCCAGCTATCGATATTGACATACTTTTCGCCCCCCCCCCCCCCCCTGTTCAAAAGGTGAATCCTATTTCACATTTTTGGCACAGCCTTGCCCTATTGAAGTTATCTAAGGCTTACCAACTCATTGTTCTTCTAAAATCTTTAACACGACAAAAAATACGGGTGCTATATACCATTTTCGTAATGTAGGTCTACGTAATAAAAAGGGCATAAATCTTTGTAGGTTATAAATTATGTCACAAACTAGGCCTGTTAAGCATAGTTATTGTATTTCATTAGTCAGAATGCGAATTGCATACTTTATTGTTGCTACACAAAGTGGCGGATCCAGGGGTGGCGAACAAAATTGAACAAAATTGAACAAAATTAAGGGGGACGTGCCCCCCCCCCCCCCCCCGTCCCGCCGGGATCGCCGCCCCTGTATATTGGACAAAAATTATGGCTTGTCCTCAATATTATTAAAGGAGTTATAAATCCAAAACTCCTATAATTTATCTTACCTAGCAAGACTAAATATAATATGCAACCCACATTCTGACTATTGAAATACCATTTTTGTATAATAACAGGTGTATGAAATCATTTAAAACGAGGCAGTTATATATAACAAAAAATTGTTTAATCGAATTTGATTACATTACAAAAATGGTCTATTGAACTCGCTCTCCAATATATTCGCTGCCCTGCGACTCATCCGACTCATCTCCCCCTCTCTCTCTCTCTCTCTCTCTCTCTCTCTCTCTTTCTCTCTCTTTCTCTCTCTTTATTTCCTCGTTTTTGTGACCGTTTCAAGTCGTTGCATTTCTGCACTCATGTTCTTATGAACAAATTTCGGCCGGTGCATAAAATCTATGCCTATACAGCGATTTTTCTCTTACAGGCATTTCATTAAATATTCCCATAATTCGTACATTACAAACTAACAAACAAACAAACCTCATTGAATATTGGGTGATAATATTGTGATTCGCGCTATATAAAAGCTGAATATTATTATAATAAGCCATATTCAGTTATCAACTATTATTATTATTACTAGTTTTATGTTGTTGTTGTTGTTGTTTTAATTTATAGGCGTTTTTCATTCAGAAGTGAATATTTACGCCTCTTCTCTCAGGATTTTTAATCCTTTAAAATTAGATTTACTTTTGTTGATATATATATTTGGATAAATTGGATTTTTAAAAGCTAAACTTTTATTTAATGATGAAGAATTCAGTGGCTGGCGAGCAGAAGGCTTATCGGCTATATAGGACGCCCAAGGACCAACTCGGACACGGTACGTTGTGACAAGCTTCTCAACTCAGCCTAATGCTGAGCCTAGGCCCTCCGACGTCCACCAATATGTCTAGTCGTCTCCACCGCATTTCTTCAAAATTTTGACCGAAAACCAAATAAAAAACAGATCATGATACATGAAGATTTTAAACGTTAATATAGACAGTTCTCTCTTCTAATTTCTTTTTTTCTTTCTTTTTTTCTTCTTTCTCACTCTTCTTCTTCATGTACATGTATACTCACTTTAAAAAGGGTGCATGGTCTCATTTCAAGACCATTTCTGGACCTGCTCTCCCAGAGAGCCATCCATTCACATAAAAACATAGATTCAAAACATACATACATTACAAAGGTAAAATTATACATGGCATATACAATAATTCAACTCAAATTGATATCAATAAGAAAAAGGGGGAAAAAAGAAGATTAAATATAGGTAACATAAAAACCCACAGTAACAATTATAAGAAATACCTTGAAGCAAATCATAATCTATATTTTCCAAATGTAATAGGTCTTTACTTTTGCTCGTTTACATTGCAATGCCTAACATATAAGTGAGTTTCGTTTTCCTCCTAATTTTTGTTCTTCTTTTTTTTTCTTCTTGATATTGGAAACAGCGCAAGACGGAGTGCGATTATCGAAATGGTGTGTAAGGTAATTCGTTGCACGACTGAGTGAAGAGAGGTACGTGTTACGTAATAAGGTTACCAATCCCTTGTCTGCTAGGGTTTACGAATATCCCTCATTGTGTCGTACCAGGAAATAATTTCAGAAAGGCCAAATTGTGGGAACAACACAAGACACTCATTATGACGTATGGCTATGACTGACGTTGTGATTACAATTAGCATGCTATTCTCATTTCTGATTTATGCGGACAATTTAACTGGAATTTGTGTGCCAAAGGAACATATTTTTTGGAGTCTATTTTTATAGGAATATCAGACTGTCTATTTCGCCCATCCTTTTCCCAATTTCACGAGCGAAGAGAAGGAGCTTGGGATGCCAAAAGCGAAGAAGGTAATATGACGTTTATTTTATAACGAGACGTATAATACGATCTTTCAGACGAATCGTTAAAGGCCATTAATTAAGAAAAATGGTCAAGCAGACTTGAACTCAATTCACGGTTTATTGTTTTGTTTGATACTTTGTCTATAGTTTTGTTTTGTTTTATGTGATTTGTTTGTCTGCTTTTTTGTGCGAGTACAATTCCACTGTGGCCCTGCAGGCCATGGTTTAAATCGATGACAAAATATTATTATAAGGACAGCGAGAGGGGGAAGAAGAAGATGTCGAACGAAATTAATAAATAATTTTGTAAGAATAGTTAAGTTCTAATTATTCGACCACAGGGCTGCTCCCGATTCTACATTTCCTCCTCTTGTTTGTGTAGCCTATGTGTATATGTGCGTGTGTGTATTATAACATATAAATATATATATATATATATATATATATATATATATGCTAAAACTTTGTCTTCTTTAATCATAGCATACACAACTCCCGATGGTAAATAAATAAACATGAACCGGGCAAACAGGAGATACGCCACAGCATAATGAATAGCCACACTAATTATTTCCGTTATGAAAATCATATAAGTCATTATGTTTGGAGGAATTTAAATAGATTCGAACTTAGTCAGGCGCGGATCTACGGGGGGGGTTTAGGGGGTTTAAACCCCCCCCCTTGGGCGGCCCAAAAAAAAAAAAAAAAAAAAAAAAAAAGGGAAAAAAAAGAGAAAAAAAAGAAAAAAAGAAAGAAAAAAGAACGCACGCTGGAGAGAAACCCTTTCAAGTGCAAATATTGTGAGAAGATATTCAACTCATCTGGTAACTTAACCAAACACATGATAACTCTGGATATAACTGTGTATTTAACTGTTACTTGATTTAAAAAGACGTTATCATGCACTGCTTTTTATGGTCTCCATTGTGTTAATAGATGCCAGGAAAACATCACTTACGGGGTTCAAATAAACACCCCCAAAAAAATCGGCTCGCCGCTTCGCGGCTCGTGGACGATGCTCCGCATCGTCATTATTTTATTTAACTGTTACTTGATTTAAAAAGACGTTATCATGCACTGCTTTTTATGGTCTCCATTGTGTTAATAGATGCCAGGAAAACATCACTTACGGGGTTCAAATAAACACCCACAAAAAATCGGCTCGCCGCTTCGCGGCTCGTGGACGATGCTCCGCATCGTCATTATTTTGGTCAAACCCCCCCCTTAGCAAAAAGCTAGATCCGCCCCTGTTAGTTGAATGCATGAAATAACATATCATTACTTTAATATCTGACTTACGATCGAAAAAATTTCACTGAAAGATAAACCTAATGCAATTTCAAAACGTCTTGTCCGTCAATTAGTAAAATTACAATGACGTACAATCCGAACATGGTTTATCGAAAGTCGATCTTAATTTGCGATCATAATTGTTTTTGATTATACAATCATTGCAACAGAATAACTACCAGGACTGGACCGTTCCTAATGAAGACGGACCATCGAAAGGTGGTCTTGGGCCTAGACTGGTCCATGAAGACCCCTCCTTAGCCCCTCCCCATGACGATCCCGGTCTGAAGAAGGGACTGGGTTACGGTCTCGATGAGGAAATCGAGGTCGACGTCAGGGAAATGGTACGAAAATACGAAGATCACGACCTTGGAGAGTTCGCAGATGGTCCGGAGAGACAAGTTCCAGCGATCAAACCCAACATCAAGACAGATCAAGTAGTAAGCAGACCTACCTGTATTTTTAATCTACACACCAAAATTAAGTTATAAATTTATAAATTTAATTATTATTGTGCGAACCACACCTAACAAGCATTGCTTTCAAGTAGGTTCGTTTTTGTGTTTTTTTTTCATTTCCTGTAACCAAATCATTTTGCATTGCAATGACTAAAAAACAATGTCAAAGATATTGCAATGCTCATTTCTGTTATATCATTGCCTTTAATGTCTGTCATTATTTATATTATGTGAAAAGAAATGACAAATAAATTCGCTCTGTATAGAGCGACCACTACTACTACTACACCACTAAACTGTACCCCCAAAATCGTAGAAAACAGTGGTACGTACAAGCCCGTCAGAGTTCTGAAACTTCTGATATGCCTATAGGCCACTTGTCTAATGATAATAAGAATAATTTTGTTTACCCAGGATGCCTGGTCAGCACCACTGCTCCTGATGGCCCTGCGATTATTATTACCCCCCGGGGGTTACAAAGATCCTAAGTCGAACTTAACACTAAGTTGGACTTTAACATTATAGTGCCATTTGTAGCCTTAGGATAAAATATATTCAAAAGCAAAAACTCAAGTATTTTAGATTTTTCATAAATTCTATATCAAGAACATGAATTCTCCTTGATATTAGAAAATATGAATTATTTGAATCAACATTTTATGCCTTTTAAAATAACTTTTACAAAATGTTTTCAAAGATGCTAACGGCTTTCCATAATTGTTAAGTCCAACTTAGAGATAAGTTCAACTTAGGATCTTTGTGAAACACCCCCAGGTCCCCAGCAATTGTCAGGTAGGCCTACCCATTTACACCTAGGTGGGGAGTGGCACATATGGATTAATGTCTTGCCAAAAGAATTTAGTGCCAGCTGGCTGATATTCGAACCCTCAGTCCTTAGATTGAGAGTCAAGTGAATGAACCACTATATTACCTCGTCACCTCCCCTAAATGGTCCCAATGGTGATAATCAAGGGTGTCGATTTGTATCCGTGGTTGGGTGGGATGATAGGTGCCAAAATATTTTCGGCAATGGATCAATTAAAGCAACCAAGAGGTAGAAGCGTGTGGCAAGTTGCACTCCTCCCCAAGGGCGTAGCCAGGATTTCATTTTAGGGGGGGCGGTAGTGAGCACGCGAAGCTAGGGGGTAGGGTGCAGGGAAGGGGCAGCTTCCCCCCCCCCTCCCCCGCGAAGCGCGGAAGCTTTGACGTTTCATTAACTTATTAGAGAAAGAAGACGATTCGTTGGACTGTTCTCGACATTTAATCCTTGTTTGAATCAAGTTCCCCTTCCTCCGCGGAAGTTCTGATGGTTCATTAGATTATTAAAGAAAGAAGGCGATTCGATGTACCATTCTCGACTCTTAATCCTTAATGTTTGAACAAGTTCCCCCTTCCTTCGCGCGTAGCGCGGAAGCTCTGAAGTTTCATTAGATTATTAAAGAAAGAAGACGATTCGATGTACCATTCTCGACTCTTAATCCTTGTCTGAATTCAGTTTCCCCCCTCCCGCGCAAAACGTGGAAGCTTTGAATTAAATTATTAGAGAAAGAAGACGATTCGTTGTATCGTGTCCTTGTCTAAGTGCAATTCGCCCCCGCCCTCTAGCGCGAAGCGCGGAAGCTTTGACGTTTCATTTGATTATTACTCTTAACCCACGTCTAAAATCTTTTTCGCCCATCCCGCGCCTAGCGCGGAAGCTTTCACGTTTCATTAAATTATAAGAAAAAGAAGATGATTCGTTGTATCGTGTACTTTGACGTTTCATTTAATTATAACTCTTAATCCTAGTCTGAATTCAGTTGCCCCCCTCCCGCGCAAAGCGCGGAAGCTTTGCCGTTTCACTAAATTATTAGAGAAAGAAGACGATTCGTTGTACTGTTTTCTATATTAATCCTTGTCTGAATTCAGTTTCCCCACATGATGTACGTATGGAACGTTCGTTTGCAAATCTTTGCATGCACAGCCCGAATGGTTGGTAGCATGTAGTCCCGGCAGTGCTTGTCGCAATAGCTTCTGGAAAGGAATTGTATGCTACTGTTAGTGTTAACGGCCACTAATTAGGCCCATTAGTGACTATACAAAATATATGCTCTTCCTGGTTACTTGGGAATGTGTCAGTTTGAAACAGAAATGGAGAAACGCGAATTTTGTTGAAAATCATGTGATATCACGAACATTTATAAATCACTTGTATGAAATACGCCAGTTACATAGGCCTACATCAGCTTTTCAATAAAACAAAAATAAGTTGTGACATAATATTCGTTCTCCAAAAATGATTTGTTTTATATTTTTGTTTCAAAGGAAATATCAGGAAATAAAACGAGTACAAAAAATAAAAAATAAAGATACAATGACGTGAATTTTTAAAAGGGTGAACGGAAGCAACATAACAACTAGTGAACTATCTTATAAGTCATACTAATGTCCGAAAATCTTTCTCCTTGTCTCCGATCTCATCACGAATTTGTCACAGAGTTCATCTATTTTTACATTATCCAGGATTGTCTGATGTTGCAGATTGCTACTTTTGCGCTTCGCGCTTAACATTTAGCCCCATTTAGCTCGTTGCTTTTTAACGCTGCGTCTTTGCATTTGGCGCACTGCATTTCTATGATGCTGTTGATTGAACAAATTGAATAAATTCATCAATTCCTGATGAAGCCGTATGAGCGAGAATTCAATTTATTCTTGTCTCATATACGGCTGTCTCATTTACCTCGTATATATGTATGTATTATGAAAGTGAGATAACAAAATGTGTATATTGACAGTCATCTTGCGAGTAATAACCATTAGCTACTCTCATCGGGCTCTCATCATACATTTTTCTCTTAATTTTTTTTTGAGGGTGAATTATTGGGGGGATGATTGTACAGGCCATCCCCCCACCTGAAATATGGGGGGGGGGTATATCCCCCCACCCCCCCCCCCCCGGGATCGACACCCATGGTGATAATGATTCTTAGTTACTTCGAACGTCTAATTCAATGGGTGGAAAAAAATGTTGTCATTATAGAGGAGTTTGATCTAGTCTATAGATATCCCCCCCCCCCCTTCCGTCGAAGTGACCCCCAAAGTCAGCGCGATGTCACACTATCTACCCATGCACCAAGGTAATACAAGAAGTACTATAACTGGCAACATAATTATGCAGGGCTTGTAAGACACCCTTAGAAATTGGAAATAATTCCCTTAAATTCTGTTACGAGTTATAGGCTGAAGAGTTTGCATCACGATTACAAGAAAGGACAATATTTCTTTACCGCGTCATTTGGATGGGTTCAGATTCCCTACAAGGTAAAGGTCTCTGACCGCACTGTCCTTCTTTTTATCTCCTGATAAAAGCACAGAATTGCTGATTTATTTATTTTACAGGACAATCAATATCACCAAGAATTAGAAGAGAACTTGGGTCCTTCCTTTCACCACGAAGAATCCCACGAAGAACGTCAAGAGGAACAACATGAGAATCCAGCATTCCAACCAGAAGACGACCTTCAAGAACCAGAGTCTTTTCATCACGAAGATCCGCCACTAGGCAACCGCATGTCCCATAATCATATCCAACGGCAACACTCCGACGCACTCCCGGCCAAACCCGCCTACGAATTCGACGCCGCGGCTGCTCGCGAGGCTTCTAAATGCCAGTGGTCCGCCGAACGTCCAGGGGCTCCATCGGTAAACGAGCGGAAGCAACTGCACACCCTGCCAGCGGTTCCTGCCCGAGAGATGACCGCTGCGCGCAGCGACCGCAAAAGCGGCGGTGACAACCGCTCTCGAAAGGCTTCGCTACCACCTGTTCCCGGCTACAACAGCGGTGACGACATCGCCGCTCAGAAGAAGAAAGCGGCTGCCGAAGGTGCTGACCGGAGGAGCTGGAAATCGAGGGCGCGGGGAAATGGCATGGTGGATTACGTGGTTTCGAAGACGGGATCGAAAGCGAATCGGACTGTCGTGATTCTAATCGCTTCAGGTCTGCTCGCCATTGTCATCGCCATCCTCTTCATGATCATCTATTTCTCAACAGGTATGCAATATTATTCATATAGTCCATATATACTCATATGGGAGTATGAGGCGGGGAGGTTAGATGATGTGCAACCACTGACCCCCCCCCCCCCCCCCCCTACGAAATTTGTTTAAATTTCCAAATTCAGATAGAAAAAATATAAGAAAAATAGCTCTAAGCGGATGACTTTAATGAACGAAGTAACATCTTTTTAACCCAACATTTTCACAAATGCATATGACCTTGTTTTCGTTTTTTGTGGTTTTGTTTAGTTCAATGTTTTGTTTTTGTTAGTTTTCTAATGTCTTTTGTTAGGTTTATAATGTTTGTTGATAGGTATAATTTGTTTTAACTTCATTTTCTTTAGATTGTTTACCCCATCCACATTAAGGCTTCAAAATGAATGTTTGAATGGTGCAAAATGAATGAGTTTCGTTGATATTAATACTTTTCAAACTATCTCTTCTTCTCGTTTCCTTTTTAATACCACAGGAAATAAGCCATTGCCGACAGGTGAGTTTATATCAGTCGTCCTTTAAGCACCTAATTAACCCGCAGTGGCTACTGAATTATTAATTCCCATATAGGCTTAAAGCTTATCAACACTAGTGTGGCTAGGAGGGATTAGACAGGTGGCTATTTCATCAACTCAGCTCTCATATAACACAAGAAATAGAGGATCATGGGGGACCAACAGGCACCGATTGGGGAAGTTTTCTATATAGAGGGAGCAAGTAGCTACAATTAGGACAGTGGGGCTTTAACACTGGGACAACCAGGTTCCAGTAAGCATTGGGTTAATGTGTATTTGTATCATACAATAAAGGGCGATTTCGTGCAATATGTGTCATAATACTTTTATCAATTTTTTAAAATCCAAAATGAAAGCCCCTTAATTACCAAGACATCAATCTACAATAAGGCCTAACAAAAGATGTTGTGTTGCCCTTTAGGTGCCAAAACATGAGCCGGTCGTTCGGAAATCTTTTTTTTTTTTCTTTTTTACTTTTTCTCCCTCCCTTTTTGGGCTGATATTTTTCAGTTTGAATGCTTTAATATTTTTGTTCTCTAAAAACGGTTAAAAAAACAACAATTAAAAAGCCGACCGTAGATTTCAATGAGAACTTTTGGGGGGGGCATAATCCACCTCCAGGTTTTAAATGTTGTACCGGTGGGAAGGAATTCCTTCGATGCTTTTGTATCACTTGATCCAAAGGCCATCTCAAGATATTTGAGATGAAAGACATAGGCCCGAAATCACAAAGGGGGTTTGTCGACAGACCTAGGTTTATGTGCGTCATATGACGCGTTGCGATGCGTTTCAGACCAAGGTTCAGACAAACCTTGGTTTGAAACGCGTCAAAATGCGTCATTATGACGCACATAAACCTAGGTTTGTCGACAAAACTCCTTTGTGAATTCGGCCCATAGAGTCGTAGAGGTGTTGTACAGGTGTCGCGGTCAAGTGGATACGTCTTTGGACTGTGGATCACATGATTCACAGTTCGAGTCCCGCCGTGACACTAATGTCCTTTGGCAAGACATTAATCTACATAAATTTATACCAAACAGGTGCAATGTTTTACCGGTGCTAGGGATTTTTTTTAAATGATGAATGCGCACACCGAAATCGGTAGCCTAGCAGAGGTGGGGTAATATTGGAGCACATTGAGCGCCTCACGCTGTGGGTATGCGCTATAAAAATATCCAATATCATTATTACTTTTATTATTATGGATATAGGCCTATCCAATATTATCATTATGGTCTAGCTGTATAAAGTCGTTTGTATGATATAGTTGAGCATTATCTCACATGGTTTGTCATTTAAAATTATATTGAACTATGAATTTTTCATTTGTCTGTATAAGTTATTAGATTTAGCAAAGTCCGCCTTAAAATGTGAATAGCGTGCTAAGTCTTTGTTATTTTTTCTTCTATTATCTAGTGACAATTCAACCAACTGATGCACGACCAACCGATACAGGAGGATCCATAGTCATTGGTATGTATCTATAAGCTGCTACTGGCAGAATGGTTTTTTATACATTATATGTTAGACAACAGAAATAATTATATTAAACAGTATAAATAAATTAAGTAAAACAGGACATTTTCTGATCTGTTGTGCGAATTTGGAAAAAATCCATCTCTGTGTGTCAATCCAGCGCCTATGTAAAGTTTACATTCGCATGTCTGTTATTCATTTTTCGTTGATATTTGATTTAATTGTTGCTTTAAAATGTATAGTCTAGGCCTATAAATTCGTTACGGACAATTCAAACTGGACGAAAATTTCCTAAAATATAACTTTCTTCGTTATTGACGACGGAATAGATTTTTTTAAATACATTAAAGAGTTGCCAATAGTTATGTTTGATTGATCGCAACTTAAAAAATGCCTAACTTTGTTATTTTCAATCGGATTTTGCTCAAACTTTCACTGACCTGTTCCTCTCATTTTCTGCTTCTATCAAAACCAAATTAATATCAGGTGGACTTCACCTTTAATTACAAAAAGAAAATAAATATCTTTGATTCATTCCTATATTTCTTTTCCTTTTTGTTTTCAGTTGGAGTAAATTTAGATGCAACCGTTCGTCTGTCGAACCGGGCTTTCATCCCTCAGTATAATAACGATCTGTCACCTCAATACAAATCACTGGCTGACAATTTCACCAACTCGGTAATAAAACAAGATTTAAGATATTTTTGTTAATATAATCACTGGGTGACAATTTCACCAACTCGGTAATAAAACAAGATTTAAGATATTTTCGTTAATATAATCACTGGGTGACAATTTCACCAACTCGGTAATAAAACAAGATTTAAGATATTTTCGTTAATATAATCACTAGGTGACAATTTCACCAACTCGGTAATAAAACAAGATTTAAGATATTTTCGTTAATATAACCACTGGGTGACAATTTCACCAACTCGGTAATAAAACAAGATTTAAGATATTTTCGTTAATATATATGTTCGGTCCTTGTCATTTATGCTGCATTTTGTAGGTACGATGCCTTACACTTTCAGGGCCGCCCCGTCTTATAAAGAGTTGCGATTGATCCGGATCAATCACAAGTCCTACAATCAATCGCTTATGTGTATAGTTGAAATTTTGTAGGAACGATGCCTTATACCGGGCCGTCCCGTCTTATAAAGAGTTGTGATTGATCCCGAAGCAATCGCAAGTCCTACAATCAATCGCAAGTTTGCAGTCTCCTATCTCTTAGGTGCATAGTTGAGATTGATATTAATCACAAATAAGTTGCGATTAATCACAACTATTTATAAGACGAGGCCCAGGACTGTGAAAATGACAGCAGCCCTGCTATCGATACGTTGTGTGTGGGTTTCCTTGTGCTTGTGTGCGTGCGGGTGTGCGTGTGTGTACGTGTGTGTTTCAAATTTGTCGGACAACATTAATAAGCCTACATAACATGTAGCATGGTGGCGCCATATTTATTTAGAGTTTATGACTATTAATCGTTAAAGGGATCCGGTAACTTTGTCTCAGATTCTGAAACAAAATTCTGGGTTTAGCTCATGCTGCAATGATACCTTTAGATCAGTCAGGAACCCCATGCCTTTTACAAGCCGTTCGCCTGTCTGATTATCAAGATATTTATGATTGGAAATTGAACCAAATTTTGTGTTTTCCTAACGGTTTTCCTAACACTATCAGTGGAGGAAACGAGTATGGTAAAACCGATCACTCAAAGATGTTTACTTTTTTGAGGCACTTCTTGATCATTTTGAAGCGCGATTTTTTTTTTAGGGCTTTAATATTACACCATATCACAGACATTGATAACAGGTAGACCCGTGCATCTCAGATTTAACATTGTTAAACGATGACTTTAAGTTGTAGGTGCCTTTCTTTCTTTCTATATTCTTTCTACATAATTCTCATTCAACTACCTATCGGACAATCTTTCATTTCCCCCTTTTGTTTTCTTTTCAAGATGGACGACGTTTTCTATGGAAGCAATCTCGGTGACGTATATAACGGCACACACGTCAATGGATTTAGGTTTGTGTAAAATAAAAGCATTTGAGATTGTTTTTTAGTGTGACTTGTGTATATATTTATTCATTTATATATGCTGTCATTTATGGAGACAATTTTGCAGTACTTTCAAAGCGAAATAAAGAAAATTACGAAACAGCCGAATGAAAGTTACGCTCAAGATACTTCATGGGATGTTTGAGCATTGATTGGCATTAAGCGAGGTTCTGCTTCTAAACATCAGCAATATTATCACGCCATCCTTTTCCTACCTTTAACTTCATTCAAAATTCTTTCGACATGTCGGGCGATATAATACACCCTTTAGCATGTCGATAAAAGTTATACTTCTTAAAGTTGACAATAAGTATCTCGTGTTAACTAGTGATTAAGAACAGTAATAATGATAATATTTCGTTCTTGTATAGCGCAAATCACATTATAATATAACTTCCCTATGAGCTTCCAAAAAGCTTAGAAAAATACCAACCCGCCTATAGCTCCAGTAGCCTGATTCTGTATCAGATACGTGTAGATTCAAGATTCAAGATTATTTTATTGGTCCATGCATGCAAACATTACATAGAAATTTTGCTTCCAATGGCTTTTTTGACAGTGAAAATACATATGATAGAAAATACAATATAACATTTAACAATAGAAAACTATGTACATACATTATGGATAATAATTTATAGTGTACATGTCCCCCTCAATTTCCTATTGCCTACATTTAACATGCGTCATAAATTAAAATGTCTCATAATATAATATAGTATTTCTCGTCAGCTCCCCCCCCCCCCCATGCATCCGCTAGCTCCCGATCCACAGATGGTTTTGGATTTTGCAAAAAATAATAGGAATAAATACATTTACATTCATATTTCATAATTAAAAATGCGAGATTAATTACGGCAACACTTCTACAGTAAAATGAACTCTTAACGATTGAAGAAATCAAGTTAAAAATTTACCGGCACAATCGTATGAATAACATGCGTCATAAATTAAAATGTCTCATAATATGATATTTTATTAAAATGTCTCCTAATATAATATTTCCCGTCAGCTACCCCCCCCCCCCCCCCCCCATCCGCTAGCTCCCGATCCACATATGGTTTTGGATCTGGCAGAAAATAAAAGGAATAAATACATTTACATTCATATTTCATAATTATAATGCGAGATAAAATTACGGCAACACTTCTACAGTAAAATGAACTCTTAACGATTGAAGAAATCAAGTTAACAATTTACCGGCACAATCGTATGAATAACATGCATAAATTAAAGTGTCTCATAATATTATATTTCATTTCCCGTCAGCTCCCCCCCCCCCCCACCCCCCACCCCCCCCCCCCCCATCCGCTAGCTCCCGATCCACAGTCTCCAGCTATCCATTTAATTGCACTTCAATAGCAGCTATTGAAGTGCAATTAAACGGACAGCTTTCGAAATCAACAATAACAATTTCAAATCTAGTAGGAAATATATGATTATGAGGATATGTATATCTGACTGTTAACACGATTTAAACTTTGTTATTTCTTACCAAATGTTTTCTCTAGCTCTGGCAGCGTCATCGTGGACTTCGTGATCCGACTACTTTCCCCACCCATGACCGCCCCTGGAGACATGACCACGCCGACAGGGTCCATCGAAGACCGACTCAAGAAGGTCGAGGAGGACGTGCAAGCTGCAGTCGAAGCCGTCATTGAAGACGCCGCCGATGATGGCGGCCTGGACGAACTCGGTGTCGATGCGACATCATTCGTTGTGACCGATGGTATTTATTCTTTTTTTCCCATGTCAGAGTTTCGACATCTGGAAAACCTACCCCCCCCCCCCCTTTCTGTCTGTCTTTCTGTCTCTCTCTCTCTTTCTCTATCTCTCTATGTCTGCCTCTCTCTCTCTCTCTCTCTCTCTCTCTCTCTATATATATATATGTATTTATACATTCAATCATACATTCAAACCTGGTTTAATGATCACCTGTCTACAAAGACCACCTTTTTCGTTTCCCTTGAAAATGGTTTATCATTGAAACATGTACTAAAGGAACCGGTTTACAGAAAGTCGACGTGTCTACAAAAACTTCTTTGTGTGTACGCGTATCCCTTGTGTGGTCGCTATAGACAGGTTTGACTGTAGTAATTATACACGTGTATATAATTATATATTCCCTCTCTTTCTCCCTTTTTCTTTCTTCTCCATGCATTTAATATGTTTCTCCCCTCTCACGCGCACGCGCATATCCACACAAGTTATCTGTCATTTTCGAATAGTTTAATGTATAGTTTTTGTGATGACCTTTATTAGCTTGATCTCTTTCTCTCTATTTTTCTCTATTTCTATCCCTTCATCATTGTTCATTGGAATATTTGCCTCTTTTCGTATCTCGGAGTCTATTTGACAGAATTATTCATTCAAGTTGAAATACACAGCATACATTTCTCTCTATACCGCACCCACCCATCTCATACGCTTTCTCTATCTCTCTCTCTCTCTCTCTCTCTCTCTCTCTCTTTCTCTCTCTCTCTATTATATATATATATATAATCTCTCCAACAGCCTAACGTTTTTTTGAAATATTGATCTTTCCAACTTGTAGTGGGGGTGGATGTCCGCGTAATAACTGACGCGCCGACCACAAGTTCTCCTCCAGAAACAACACTGATGCCGACAACAGAGAGACCGACAACAGAGAGACCGACAACAGAGAGACCGATAACAGAGAGACCCACGACACAGAGACCGACAACAGAGAGACAGACAACACGTAGGCCGACAACAGAGAGACCGACAACAGAGAGACTGACAACACAGACTCAAGGTACTAAGATAAATCTGTTCTTGAAAAGAAATGAATTTCCTGTAGTTATGTACGTCCTTTACTTAGACCTAGCGGTAAAATGACACACACACAAATATCACGTTGAACAGTAAGTAAAGAAGTCTGTATTTACGATAAACGAATATTTAATGAATATTGATAAGAATTAAGATATTAGTATTATGATAAATATAAAATTGATTCATGTCAGCGTGAGAGAAAAAATCTATTCTTCATTTGAATATAAATCAAATCATCGCTGATATGTTTTCTTCATTTTCACCACTTTTGTTTCGATTGCAAAAAGGTAAGTTTTCGTGACCTTGTATGGACTATACGGTGTGAGTCCAAAAAAAGTTTACACCTAGAAAATTGCTAATTATTTAAAAATTCATCTATGAACAGTACATTTTTATACATCTCATGAAAGATTGTTTTATCAGAAATCATTTGGTATCATTTTTGTGTGGTATGTGTTCACGCTTGGATGAACAGGATGCATTGTTTGTGAGAGTGTAAACATCGACTTGCGCCAAAGTGATACCTACAGTATGTATTATGTTGGGATAAGCGGAGTGAGAGAATGAATTTAATGTATCAAATAATATGCATTGCATATGCTTTTTGCAGAAGCAAAGTCACACACACACATACGCACACGCACAAATGTTCGTTGATATTTGATATTCGATATTTGATATGTGTAGCATCATTAATTTTGTTAGGGATGTTATTTGGATCTGCAAAGACCGAATTAATACCCAAATCTCAATTGTTTTTTTCAAACATCACAAAAGCAACTTTGGCGCAAATCGCTTTTGGCACTCTCGCAAACAATGCCTCCTGTCATAGGCGCCGGAAGTGGGGGGGGGGGGCAGTTGCCTCCCCCCCCCCCAATCAAAAAAGTGGGGGGGGGGGCAAAACGCACTTTTGCCCCCCCCCCCCCCCAAAAAAAAAAAAAAAAACGCCCCCCCCCCCCCCTCCAAAAAAAAAAAAAAAGAAGCAGTAAAGGAGTAAACATGGTTTGTATTTTTAACCCAAAAGAATATAACAATAATAAAAACCTGAATTAAATCACATAATAATTCCATTCAAAGAAAAGGAAAGTTCACAGGAATTTAATTTCCTAAACATTGCGCATGCCACCTATACGGTATTGATCAATGAAGGTCTGTATAATAGCGATACGCGCATATCGTTGACATATTGTGCGAGAATGGGAAAACGTGTCTGTTTTTTTTTGTTATAGGGGTGAGAAGACATGAGCCCCTGAACGCTGGCGTAATGATGGGGGGGTGTATTTCTTATTCGATACCAGTGATTTACAAATGTTGCTGTTATGACATGATTTTCCGGTATTTTTTCTCCATTTTTGTTGTTGTAAGTCACACCTTTTTATGCGTTTGTTGGCAAATGAGAAATTCCCAAATTACAGTCGGACGAAAAATACGCTTATTTAGAAGGCTTTATGTCATGGTCTGCAAAGTGGCTGGGCTCGACCCCCCAACCCCCTCCCCTCACTTTTTGAAAAAGTATGTTAAAGAGAAAAAGAAAGAAAGACGGAGAGAAAAAATAAGTGACCTGCCAATGTCACAAATAAGGTATAAACCATGCTCATCTGACCGTAATTAAATGCCTAAAAACCCCAGAGCTTACGGGGGCTCCGCCCCCGTACCCTACCAAGGGCCCTAAGGCGGTCCCGCGGATGCTCATCTGACCGAAATTAAATACCTAAAACCCCTGAGCTTCCGGGGGCTCTGCCCCCTGAATGCTCATCTGACCGTCATTAAATACCTAAAACCCCTGAGCTTCCGGGGGCTCTGCCCCCTGGACCCCACCAAGGGCCCTAAGGCGGGCCCCTGGATGCTCATCTGACCGTAATTAAATACCTAAAACCCCTGAGCTTTCGGGGGCTTTGCCCCCTGGAACACGTCAATGGCCTTAAAGAGGGCCCCTGGATGCTCATCTGACCGTAAATAAATACCTAAAACCCCTGAGCTTCCGGGGGCTCAGCCCCTGACCCCCTGCCGAGGCTCATGCCCTGGACCCCACGCCAATTTACGCTCTACCTGATCGTTGATACTCCACTTTGAAAAACGTTCCGCGGGACCTGCAAGTAACGTGTTAGACTGGTGGTGATGCAGATTTTTCGTCTGCCCCCCTCCCTTCCGAACGTTTTTTCTCATTACGTCACTGCCCCTGGAAGGTGAGCCCCCTGGAATGTTTGCCCCCCCCCCCCAATCCCAAACTGCTTCCGGCGCGCCTGCCTCCTGTTCATCCAAGCATGAACACATACCACATAAAAATGATACCAAATGATTTGGGATAAAACACTCTTTCATATGATGTATAATAACAAACTATTCATAGCTGATTTTTAAAATTATTTGCAATTTTCTAGGTTTAACTTTTTTTTACTCACACTGTAGTTTATACAATTTATCAATGACGGGCGAAACAATCACTTAATACAAAGGGCTAATAAATTTGTGTTTCTCTTTGTCAAATTGGCGAAAAACTCAGAATAGGCCCGCATTTAGAAATTTTCTGTTCTTATTTGCAATTATATGTTTTTTTCTGTTATTATTTTGTTATTTCAATTACAGATACCACACCTCCTTTAATTGATTGTCCAGAGAGCGAAGTTTTCTACTTAGCAAATGGTGAGTTTTCTGCGAATGTCACGTGGCCTCCCATCGACGCCACAGACGACTCGGGTCAGGTGACAGTTACGACGGATATGAGTGAAGGATTGTGGGATACCGGGGATTATACTGTGGTTGCCACGGCAACAGATCCCGCGGGAAACTCCGCCGACTGCTCGTTCAATATTACAATAAAAGGTATTGATGATTTCATTTTATTCCTTTTATTTTCTTCTTTTTGATTTGTATTTTTATAAATTATTTTCTCTCCTAAAATAAATAGCATATTAAAAACTAATTTTCACATTTCATATTAACATGATTACATTATTGATAACAATGTTTGAGAGAAAAAACGGAACACATGAATAAAGTCTATTTTTCAAAGATCTAGAGAAACATATTAAAGGAAATGAAAATAAAAGAGAAAGTTGGGAAAGCATAATCACGATTAAAAAAATTATTGTTTTTCTTTTTTCCGTCCCTTCCAATTGTATTCAGATTGGTATTGACTTTTGCTGGCTTTTGATGAATTTTATACGATATTTTAATTTGGAAAGATAACTCAAGGAATACAACACAAATTGAATTTGTTTCACAAACAGCATCTGGTCTTTATACCTAACACTTTCCACCAGGCAAAACGAAGAAGAAAAATCTATCCATAATTTTTCAAATTACCCGACAGATGTGGAAACAGTCATGTGGAGGCATATGGAAAACAGCTTTTACTGTTAGGAAAGTCAGCCCCCCCCCCATCATGAGAGGAGAATAACTATGAATGAATAATAATGCGAACAAACATGCCGAGAATGTCATGGGGGTGCTATATTCGCCATTTGCATACAAGGGTGTTTGTGTGTTTGCTTTTGTTTTACCTGACTGATAAGAAAGCATGTGTATATTTGTAAGTATTCAACCAGGGAACCGACGCGACGGTTCAGTCGGAGTGGCAGTTTTATATTAAAAGGAAATATCCACAATTAAACCCTAATCCTAACCCTACCCTTACATGATAATGATGATGTATGCAAATAGATGTAACATATTCCTTAGCTATATTACGTTGTAGCTATGTTATTTAGCCACAACCCTATAACCCTCACCCTAACCTTATAAACCTAACCCTATAACATTAACCCTAACCCTAACCCTAACCCATCCTGATGCACACAGTACTGTATGCAAATTGACTAGCATTATGGCTATTTTTTAGAAGCATGTCTGTTTTATTGAATAATGCCAAGTATAGGTGTCTTCGTCTTGTGGATGCGTCACCGGACTGTGGATCACAATGGTTCGCGTCTCAGCCCCCCCCCCCCCCCCCCCGCGGCACTATAGGGTCCTTTGGCAATACATAGAGCTACATTTGCCACTCTCAACCCAGGTTTAGTAAAATATGTGTACCTGTAAAGTGTTAGGAATTTATTCCTGGAATGTCTTTAGTGCCTTAGGTCAGCTGGGCAATATTGCTTTGTATAGGTATGCTGACCATCACCGGGGATGGATGCGTGCGCAATATAAATGTATCTAATTATCATTATTATTATTATTATTTGCATCATTATTATAATTATCATTATTATTATTACTTTCATTATTATCATTATTATTGTTATCATTATTATATTCATTTATCATTATTAGAATCATTATTAATATTTGTATTACTATGATAATCATTATTAATATTTGTATTATTATGATAATCATTATTAATATTTGTATTACTATGATAATCATTATTAATGTTTGTATTACTATGATAATCATTATTAATATTTGTATTATCATTACCCATTTGTAGCTCGAACATGCCCGGCTGGTTGGTTGCGGAGGTCGAATAGTTGCTATCGCCTGGCTTGGTCCGATCCCGTCCCGTACGCGCAGGCCCTGCAGCTCTGCAGCGAGCTCGGATCTTTCCCCTTCATACCAAACGTGCGGGCCGAGTTCGATTTCGTCGTTGAATTCCTGGGCGATGCCGACCTCGGCATCGAGACCATCTGGCTGGGGTGTGATGATACTAACATGGACGGGAAGTTCCTTTGCCTAGATGGCAAACGCATTCTCTTGCACAACCGTGAGTTTTTAAATATTTTTTTAATTAACATTTATTTCCTTCTCAACAGTACAATATGAAACGCAATGTATACATAAATTATGTAACAATTATTTCAACATAGAGTATAGTTTTTACAGTAAATAATTCAGATACGGAAGGAGGCTAACTACCCGAAAAGCATAGCTTGAGTTGGGAACGCCCATAATAAGTTAACACAGTTACCGAGAGAACAGTATAGATATTATTATGAACATTACACTTTATATAACAGAACGTTGATATAGGAAAGAAAAAAATAGTAATGGAAGAGGGGATGGCATGCATGTTCGCTTATAAAGAGAAAGTTATCTCAATTGGGCTGTGCATGTGTCTGCGATTACATCATAAATTATCCACATTTACACAGTTTTGGGATCCGATCATAATGAATGTGATTATTACAAGATTTTGTGATTATATAAATTGTTGAAAATAACCATTGATTTGGGCAATTCCAAAAGATAGAGAAGAGGAAGATTTTTGCAAATTGCGTCTAGCTTAGTAATCAAGCTTTAGGTCATCATGAAGAACTGGGCTTATCAATATTGTCAAAATAATGATCGGTTGCATCTCTAAAATGATTGAGCAATTTTCTTTTCTTTTTGAAATATCTAAAAATGCGTATGTCCCGAACGACATAATGCTTATCCGAAAGGAATGCCCTCGATATGACCGTGGAATAAAATGATCAGATGGCTTGCTTTCAACATACTTTAAAGTTAGTATGAGCATTAGTTTATGACGAAGTAATGAAGGGCCTATAGATTATTAGCTAGTTTATTTGCTTGTTTGCTTTGCTTTTTCTATTGTACAAAACCTGTATTTCGGCTTTCGAGCCGCGATTGATTGTTTTATTATTTAAATGAACCATTACCACTGACACTCTCTCTCTCTAAGTGCCATATCGATTGACTTTGGCGATCATGCTGTTCCACAACCTTCGGTTCCTAGCCTTCTGTATTAGTACCACTCCCAGTTCTTTCACTCCTCTCTCTCTTCCAACAATTTCTGCAGACTGTCCATCCAAAGTATCCTCCTTCTTCCCCTACTCCTTCTTCCCACAATTTTCCTATTGTTTGTTTATCTTTGTGTGTTTGTTTTATGTTTTATGTTTGATTTGTTTTTTCCTAGCTTGGTGGGCGCCTGGTCAACCAGACTCGTACGAGACGGAGAACTGTTTAGTGCTGGTGCTTGGCGCTATGAATCTACACGACTATCCTTGCACCTTGGCTAATCCTAACACCCTATGCGAGAGAGAGTAAGAAATATCTAATATTTTGTTTCGGTGGCTTAAAGCCCCACTGTCCTACGTGTAGCTACACTTGCTCCCTCTATATAGAAAACTTCCCCAATCGGTGCCTGTTGGTCCCCCATGATCCTCTTTTTCTTATGTTAGTTGAGAGCTGAGTTAATAAGATAGCCACCTTTCAGTGACCTCGCTGTGTGGTCTAATTATCCCTTCTGGCCCAGTAGTATTGACAGTCTTTAACTAAAGGGGTTCATGTGCTTGTCACCCCTCCCCCTCCAATTCATGAAAAAGACCGAATGTTGAGAAAGAAACAACCAAAAGAGAAACGAGAGTGAAAGAAACAGAGAGGGAGAATATCACACTATCCCTTCATCATGTTTACTCAATGAGTCTGTTTTTTCGTGACTCTAGGGTGCGCCCCCCCCCCCCCGCCCCTTCCCGGCTTCTGAAATGTCACATTTTCAAGAAATATAAATCGGGACAAATCAATTTTTCACGAACTTCAAAATTACAAAACTTGGTAAGGGTATGTATAATATGCATGTTAACTGCACATACTTAATGATAATTTTGGAGTACATTGTCTTCGTAAATATTTCCTTTACAACATCGTGGCACTTTTGAAACTCAGAAAATTTGTCAAATGGTTAGAATATTTTGTTTTATTAAAACAATAGTGGCTTTGAGCAAGAGTATTCTAAATTAAAATGTAAAGGGGTTTGCATATGCAATTTATTTTATTTCGTTTATCGATGTTGAAAATTAATGATTAATTAACTTACTTGATTATGTTTTTGTCTAACAGCGCAGAATAATCGCCTACACGACGCCGACGACTAGCCACGCAGATCATTATCACCATAAAATCATTCGTCACCAACATTTAAAAGGAAAACCAGGCCTAAAACATGTACAATATACTGTTTATATCATAAACTGCCTGCTGAAACAAAGATAATGTTTTTTTTATTTATTGCAAACTGCATGCACATGCTAAATAAATATTTATTTTTATTTTTATAGGCATAATGATTATTACAAAATGGAAAAATCATTTGAAAGAAACATGGAAACAATATAATAATACAAAATAATATTTAATTGCTATATAGCGCTTAATACAAATATATAATTGTATAAGTACGTATTTTTATATGAGTCGTCATTTTAAAAGGATACTATCGTAATGTAATCAAATGCAAAGCATACGTCTTTTTGACGTGACTAGTAATTAATTATTTAATTCAACATCTAATTATTTTTTTTAACGAATAACTGTATTTGAATAGTCAGAATGTATATCTCATACATTACGTGTTGTTAGGCAGTAGGCAGAACAAGCCATATTGTTGCCCTACCTATATAACTCATGTGTGTAATTCGCATTCTGACTATTGAAATACGATTATTTTTTTTATTATTATTATTATTATTTTTTTTTTTTTTGGGGGGGGGGTGAATGCAATAATTTGTAACAAGGCACTTATATATTATAACAAAGATTTGTGCATCACATTTGATTACATTACGAATATGGTCTATGAAAGTAACTAATTCAACGAAATGAGGCACTCTTATCTGTATTCACCTTGTGCACTATGCCACTCGGAAATGTATATATAATATGAAAATATATTCTGGGCTTCCAAACTCGTTTGGTCGTCATCAGGTTTTAAATTTATATCATCAGTTTACCAAATCACCATTTCATTAAACTTATTTTGGATATGCAATACACAGCCCATTCTATTTACAAATCTATTTATTTTAATGTATTTATGTGTATTTTCTAATTACTTAAATTCGTCGGCTGTCCGCGATAAGGCTGTCACGTAATATGTTGATAATACAATGGACTTACTACGTATATAGTTGGTCCATGATAATAACATCTATTTATTTAAATGTATTAATGTGTATTTTCTAATTACTCATATTCGTCGGCTGTCCGTGATAAGGCTGTCACGTAACAGGCGCGGATCCAGGATTTTCCAATATAGGGGGGCCGGATATTTGAAAATCGCGCAGACCGTTATTTCAACTCGACTTACCAATACTGACAAGGTTATTATAAAACCACCGTACCGGTACATACGGGTACAATTTTTTTTTTTTCTCTTGTCCGATATCAACATTCCCCAAGTTTAAGTTATGTGCGAGCAATTTTTTTTACATTTTTATCAGGAGGGGGGGGGGGGGGAGGGGAGGCTGAATCCACTTGCTAAAATATTAATTTTCTGGGTTCACAATTTCGCGAGCGAGGGAGCGAGCGAAAAATTGAGCATATGTATGTTGTGAAAGTGTTATTTATCCCCAAAATACGCGAGATAAGACATTAAAAAAAATGCCTATCGGTCAGGTTGTAATTTTTAAATTTGCGGGGAAAGAGAGGCTGTACCCCGCATTAACTGCAAGAAATGAAATTTGGATGCCTGTGGAGTAAATAAAGAAACAGCTCTAAATTTTGAGTGGTAACTCTGGAAAGCGAAACAATAATATGGTCTCGCTGAATGATTTTCTACATCACTTTCGTAATCTGAATGTTGCTCAAGATGAAACAGGTGCACTACACCAAACTGAAATGGTGGCAGACTTGGTCATAAAATGATGATTTGAATGCTCCTATCACTGTTGAGGAGGTTATTTCGATGATTAAGAAATTGAAAAACAATAAGGCATGCGGTATTGATCAAATTAGAAATTAATTTTTGAAACACGCAATTTTTTTTATATATAGTTCTAGAAAGTGGAATAGTGCCTCATGATTGGTGTGTTGGTTTGATTGTTCCGATATTCAAAAACAAAGGGTTGGAGAAAGATCCAGACAACTATCGTGGTATTACCCTTTTAAAGCTGTTTAGGAAAGTTGTTCACTTCAATATTAAATCATAGAATTACTTTATATTTTGAAAGTGAATCTGTACTTGGAGAAGAACAGGCAGGTTTTCGTGAAGGTTATTCCACAATGGATCATGCTTTTGTGTTGAAATCTTTACTGGATATTTATTTGTCAAAGGGAAGGAGGATTTATTGCGCCTTTGTGGATTTTAGAAAAGCCTTTGATATGATAGATCGAGCATCCCTTTGGTATAAATTATTATTGTCAGGAGTAAAGGCCCGGTCCCACTGCACTTACGGATGCAAAGCGGACGTAAAACGTAAAAAAATCTTGCCATCCGTTGGAAAACGCTATGCATCCGTATTCATTGCATACGTGTTTCATACGCTCTATCCGTCGAGCATCCGTCCACTGTGATTTCATCCGCGCAAAATGTTTTGAGCTGCACAAAACTTTTAGAACGGATGAACTTCCGCCGTGTACGATGTAAATCCGCGACAAATACGAGCAACAAACGTTCTATGTCCGTTATCATCCGTTAAACGTCCGCTGTATCCTTTCTGCATCCTCTGGGCATCCTTGCAACTCACATCCGCTGCAGCTGAAAACGGAAAGAGGGGGAAAAGATAAGGTACATGGAACGTCTATACATCGTTAGTAGCACGGAAATAGAAAGGATGTAAGCGTATGTATCTCGTATATAAAGTATTCAAAGCTGTCATCCACTTCCATCCGCTTTCATCCGCTAGGCTTCCGATGAACATCCGTTTAACATCCCCGCTACATACTACCCACGTCCGTTATTTTCCGTTCTGTTTTCGCAAATTTTGTCCATTTGTGGAGCGGATGAAAACGGATGGAGCCACCCCCAAAATTTCGCTCGTCCGCTGTGTCCTTTATGCATACGTTTTGTGTCCGTCGGCCAGTGGGACCGGGCCATAAACGGCAAGGTATTTAGAGCCATTAAGAATATGTATGCCTCTGCTAAGTCGTGTGTTACGACATGTGGTCAAACCTCCGAAACATTTGCTTGTAATATTGGGGTAAGGCAGGGTGATAATTTATCCCCCTTACTTTTCGCAATTTATCTTAATGATTTTGTTGGATATATCCGAACCAAATTTAAAGGTTTACAGTATTTATATAATGAAGTGTGTTCTGATGTTCTTGATAAAATTACTGATGAAGACCTATTTATTAATTTACATTCATTGCTATATGCAGATGATACAATTATCCTGGCAGAAAATCCAGAGGAACTCCAAACGGCTTTGGATGCTCTGTCTAACTACTGTGAGAAATGGAAATTGCGTGTGAATACTGAAAAAACAAAGATAATGAAATTCTCTAGAGGAAAGGTACGCAAGTACCCAGTTTTTAAGTATGGGAACGGTATTATCAATGTGGTACATGATTTTGTGTATCTTGGGGTTAAATTTAATTACAATGGTAATTTATAAAGGCAATATCAAAACAGGTGATTCAGGCAAGAAAGCCTCATTTGCAATGGCCTTAAAGGTGCAAAGGTTAAGATTATCATTGGATATACAGTGTGAGTTATTTGATCAGTTAATCCTGCCAATACTGTTATATGGCTGTGAGGTGTGGGGTTTTGAGGATTTAAGCCAGATTGAAATTTTTCATCGCAAATTCTTAAGGGCCATACTGAATGTCAATAAATATACACCTGACTGTATGATTTATGGTGAGACAGGCCGTACTAAAATTGATGTTCAGGTTAGATGGAGAATGGTAGGTTTTTGGCTAAAAGTAGTCAAAGGAAGTCATTGTAAATATACATTTAGATTCTATAATCTGTTAAAGTTACTTATGGAAAGAGGTTCCCAGTCTCAATTATCTAAATGGTTGTCATGTGTAGAGAATACATTAAATAATGCTGGGCTAGGAAATGTGTGGCAAATGCAAGGAGATGGATTCAGTAATACATGGATTCTTCATGCTCTTAAGCCCAGGTTGACTGACATGTCAAAACAAGAAATTATGTCAAATGTTTGGTCAAATCGCATTTGTGTTAACTACCGAATTATCAAGAACGAAATTTTATTTGAAAAGTATCTGGTACAGTTGAATAGAAGAGGTGCAATCACTTTGTGTCGATTCCGATGCAGGTCACACCGCTTACCAATTAATAATGGAAGGTTTGAAAATAATCATGAAGAAGGTCAAATTGAATGTCCTTGTTGTAATTTAAAGGTTTTTGGAGATGAATTTCACTATATTTTTGTCTGCCCTTTTTTCAAGAAAGAAAGGCAGTTATACCTAGATATACAGTTTGTTGTGAGTAACCCTAGCACATTTCACATGGACAAATTATTTAATAGATCTAGCGTTAAACAATTAAGAAAACTCGTAAAATTCATAAGAGTAATAATACAATTATTTTCGTTGGTGCCTAAGGCTGAAAGGCATGGTCCTATTTTTGTTAATAAAAGTGTAGTAACTCGATGTGGTAGACAAACCAAACCACGTGATATTTTAGACTTATAACTTTAAACTGTATAGTGTATACTTAGTCTTTAATTAGCTCATGTTAATTGTGTTTTAGAAATATAAATATGTATGTATCATGTCTATGTATTTTATTATCATATTTTACTTTGTTTTTATATATCTTTCTGTATTGTGTTGTAAATATGTTGTGCTCTCATACCCCGGAAGTGGGTCGATAGAGTCAATAAAATCTTATCTTATCTTATCTAGCTACAACCATGATTACATGAGAGCTTCCATTTTTTGGGAAATCCAGAACAATTGAACTCTTGTGGTGTTATATCTGTGTTTCATGACTGTCAAAATATATTTAACACTTTCTTTATATCTTTACATATTTATATTCATGAATTACTTCATCACTCTTGTTCGCTTATAAAATGCCAACGTGCTCGTCGTGCTGAGTTATTTGCTATAACTATGATTGCAATTGAAAACTTCCATTTATTTGGAAATCCAGAACAATTAACTTGTGGTGCTCTATATGATTATGTGTTTCATGACTGTCAAAATATATTTAACACTTTCTTTATATCTTTACATGTTTGTATTACTTTATCACTCTCGTTCGCTTACAAATAAAAACGTGCTCATTTTACTCCGTATTCATATGAATACAATATAAATATTTTTAACAAATCCGCATCACCACCACTGTTACATGCAGGCCCCGCAGAACGTTTTTCAAAGTTGGTGGGGGAGGGGCTAAAGAATTTACGATCAGGTAGAGCGTAGCGAGAGAAGCGAGTGAAGCGTAAATTGGCTTGGGGTCCAGGGGAAAAAGCCCCAGCGGGGGGTCAAGGGGCAGACCCCTCGGAAGCTCAGGAGTTCAGTTTAGGAATTTAATTACGGTCAGATGAGCATATTTTGATACCTTATTTATACCTTTTCACTAATTAGCCCGGGGTCCAGGGGACTGAGCCCTATGAAGCTCAGGGTTTTAGGCATTTAATAATGGTCAGATGATTTAATTGCGGTCGGATGGGCATATTTTGATTCCTCATTAATGTTGTGGCACTGGCAGGTCACAACTTTTCTTTCTTCCTTTCTTTCTATTTTAATATCTTACACATACTTTTTTCTAGTGAGGGGTGGCTTGAGCCCCCAAGCCCCGCCGTTTCTCGGGCCCTGACATGTGCCCATGCCTTGAGCCATAATGTATGGCCGTACAGAGGATTTTTTCATGTTGGGGACCGGGGTAAAATGCAATGAATTATTGATAATTTAGTGCATTTTCTTTTTTCTTTTTTATTTGTGGGAACTGCCCCTACCCTAGCCCCCGCTGCGTACAGTCATGGTTCAGTGACAAAGCAATGGCCTCGTAACTATGAGGCCCCAGGATCAAAACCGTGTCGATGTGCTATATTAGTGCCCTTTTGTGGGGCATTAATCCTCATTACTGTTATTTCATTCTTTCAAATTCATTCAAATGATTTTATTTCTCATGCAAAACATAATACAAAAATAATTATATCACAACAAATATGCAATGAAACGATAAATATAGTGGAAATAGCACGAGAAAAGAGGAACTAACTTGAAGCAGAGCTTGTTGAAGTGTTAGTTCCTCAGATGCAAATTTTACAATAAAACATGAACAAAGTATGCTTAAGGGCGTAGGTCCCCTAGTTGATAAGCATATTAGTATACACATGCTTTAGCAGTCACGCAAAACAAACACTGGCAAATCATTATTCAATAATATCTGAGAATTTATACTATTATCTAGATCTATTAGGAATAAATCATTGTCAAAATAATTCCATAAATCGGGGGTAAAAATTAATATTCCAACGTTATGAGCGACAGTTTATATTCTCATAGTAATAACATATTGTTTTTTTTTTATCATAATCATACCTTGTCAATACTATATCACATCGTTTCTTTTCATAAAAAAACATTATATTCTTGCATCACATGATATCGTATCTTATAATAAATATTTTGTTATCATTTCGTGCAATTTTAAGTCAGGTGATATCACATGAATGCAATAACATAAAGATATCATATTTAGATCATGATCATATTATGTTATGTAATATCAATCATGTCGATCATATCTCCTTTGTATCATGATATTCATACGATTGTGCCGGTAAAGTGTAAATTTGATTTCTTCAATCGTTAAGAGTTCATTTTACTGAACAAGTGTTGCCGTAATTATATGTCGCTATTATAATTTTGAAATATGAATGTAAATGTATTTATTCCTGTTATATTCTGGCCCGTTTCCTTGGTCCAGTGGTCAAGACATTGGCGTTCTAATAGCCAGTGACCCTTGTTCGAATCCCGGCGGAGTCATTTTTCCACATTCGCAATCAATTCCGAAAAGGGATGACAGCAACTAAAAGTATCTAAGAAATCAATGTATTTCCCTGGCTTTGGATTTCTTTTTTGTCTTCGATTTTCATACTTACTTTCAAAATAATCTTTCAACCTTAAATTCTTGCAAAATTCAGAACCATCTTATTTTTATGAAACTGCGGACGTAGTAAAAAAAGTTAATTTCAAGGATTTGTATTTCAATTGTTTTAATCAGCATTAATATACTCTCTTAGAGTAGGTTAGATAGAAACGTTATAATGGAAAAATATGCATCAGTATTAACAAACTTGACACTTCTGTGGCGTGGGAAAGTGGTGTACCCTATTGTTCAGTGCTATTGTAAACAGACAGTAAGGTGGCAATTTAATTGTACTGAAAATTCAATAACCAACAGATGGAGCGTTCTCTATTATACAAATATTGTTGTATTAACAACAAAAAATCGACACTGTAGGCCTAGGCATACATACATGTACATCACACGCAATTTGAAAATCGCACAGACCGTTATTTAATTAATTCAAGATCCCAATACCAGCAAGGTCATATTAGAAGCACCGTACCGGTAACTACCAGCGGGCACATGCAGGATTTGGAAAGGGGGCAGGCTCACGCCACGTCACCGTCACTTTAAAGGTACCGGAAATACAAAGTTTTGGAAAATTTTGGAAATCGGGTGGATAGTGATTCTTTACAATTTTAATATGTTTGGATGCCCCTGTGGATGTAGAATAAGCACTAGAAAATTTAGCCCCTAAAACACTTCTGCTTTTGAGAAAAATTGAATATACAAATTTACCGATGCTCCCGGTAAATTTTGATAAATTTCAAATTGCGCCTACGGCCGTACAATGGTAGCTGCGACCATGACAATTTCAGAATATTATGTAATTGTATATGTATATGTAATTTCTAAACGGGAATAGCTAATTGGTCGATTTTAGACAAGAAACATTGTTTTAAAGCTTAATTAATATCTTGACCTTGAGAGGGAGCTATACAACATAAAGAGTTTATTATTTACAATTTCACAACTTTAGACTTAGATTTTAACCACGACAACGATCACTGAATATTGTAGGATCGCATATATGCTTCCAATATGTTCATTTGAACCAAATTCATGATCCAATACCAACACTTTGTATTACCTTTAATTTTGAAATTTGTCATCCAATGAATACAAAAGATATATCATGAGTGCTTTTTATGAACCCTTTTTTAATAAATATATTATGCTGGATTCTGATCCAGATTGCACAACCTAAAATGATAAGATGGTCATCCCCAATACGCTTGCAGTTCTCAATTATGTGCACCCCTTCCTCCTTATTCCCTCATCTATCGTTACCGTCACTGTCATTGACGTATATGGCCGGCCCCCTCTTCAATAAAGGCTCCCAAGACTTCTGGAATAACCAAAAATGTTCTGATCACCATACTGCCGCTCTTTGGAGGGGCCTGGCGCGGCCTTTTCAGAATTATTTTTTACTAACCTTTTTAGGTACTACGGCTTAAAATAAACAAGCATGCTTATAATTTTTTGAAAATAAGCTGAATTCCGACTCACTTTTGCACAACCTTAAAATTAGCCCCCCACCCCCTCCATGCGTGCGCATTTCACACGCACATACCCCCCCCCCCCCAAGTTTTTCCCGTTTTCGTCGTTACTGTCACTAAGTGTCATTTCCTTGTCTTTCTTCCTTTCTGACCCGGCTTCTAGCTCTCTTCTTTCTCTTTCTCTTTCTCTGTCTCTCTCTCTTTCTTTTCTTTTCTTCTCTTTTCTCTTCTCTTCTCATTTTTGTTCTTCTTCTTTTCCTCCTTTTTTTTCCTTCCTCTTTTTTTTTGGCGCCGCCAATAGGGGGGGCGCGGCCGTTTCGGCCCCCCCTTGGATCCGGCACTGATTATGGAAAGGGGATGGGGCACTTATAAGAAGGAAAAAGAGCATTTATTAGGAAGGGGCACGTGTCAAAATAAAAGGGGCAGTTATTGAAGATGAAAAGAGCACTTATCAGGAGGAAAAGGGACACTTGTCAAAATAAAACGAGTACCTCTCAGAATTTAATAGGGTCATTTACTAGGGATGGAAAGGGACTATGAGAATGAAGAGGGACTATGAGAATGAAAAGTAACTGTTTTCATAGATGAAAAGGGGCATTTATGATAAAGGGAAGGGGCTCTTTTTTAAATGGGGGCACTTGTTAGAAAGGAAAGGGGGCACATGTGAAAATATAAGGTGCGCTTATCCGAGTTAAACAAGGGGTAGTTATTAAAAGGGGAAAAGCCCCTCTCAGATTTGAATAGGGAAATTATCAGAGGTGAATGGGGCACTTATCGTATCTGAAAAGGGGCACTTACTAGAGATGAAAAAGGGCACTTATGAGAATGGAAAATGGACACTTATTGCAAAGGAAAACCGGAACTTATCGAAGGAAAAGGGGTACGTATCAAAATAAAAGGGGCACTTATCAGAGATGGACAGGGAAAGGGGCACTTTTTAAAGTAAAAGGGGCCCTGTTTATGTAAAAAGTGCCACGTTAGAGCCACCATAGAGTCACTAACCACTAGTAATGTATCATAAAGTCATCATCCACCATAGAGCTACTGCTAAAATATCTTACACCACAGGGATATACCATTCAACGGAAATACCATATAATATACTCTACCATATATCATACCGTAAAAATACCATGCACCATACAGCCACCATAGAGCTACCATAGATCTACCATACACTTTTGAGCCACCATAGAGTCACATAACCACCATAAATAGACCATAAAGTCATCATCCACCATAGAGCTACCACTGAAATATCCTCCACCATAGGGATACCATTCAACAGAAATACCATAGAAATATATTCTACCATATAACATACCGTAGAAATACCATACACCATACAGCCACCATAGATCTACCATTCACTTTAGAGCCACCATAGAGTCACATAACCACCATAGATATACCATAAAGTCATCATCCACCATAGAGCTACCACTGAAATATCCTCCACCATAGGGATACCATTCAACAGAAATACCATAGAAATATATTCTACCATATAACATACTGTAGAAATACCATACACCATACAGCCACCATAGAGCTACCATAGATCTACCATTCACTTTAGAGCCACCATAGAGTCACATAACCACCATAGATATACCATAAAGTCATCATCCACCGTAGAGCTACCACTGAAATATCCTCCACCATAGGGATACCATTCAACAGAAATACCATAGAAATATAGTCTACCATATATAATATATCATAGAAATACCATACACCATAGGACGGCATCAATGATATACCATTGACCATAGAACTCCACCATTCAGCAATTGTGTGGTATACCATAGAAATATATTCTACCATATAATATATCATAGAAATACCATTCACCATAGAGCCGTACCATAGGAATATCATAGATTTTTTTGTAAGGGTCATTTGCTTACTAATTCTGTAATTACCTTACAATGGTACACACATTTGAAAATAGCCTAGATGGAAGATTCCAAATACATTGCATTTCTCCTTATAATTCATGAAAACGATTAAATGCACAGATATTGTAGTTTATTCTAATTTGCCGTGAAATGACGAAACTTGGCCATTGAAATTTGGATTTTAACATTTTATTTAACAAGTTTTTTTGGTGGAGAAATAAGCCCACATGGACACCTGCTCATGCTAAATATGAATACAAATGCCATCACCAGGTAATACTCTTTCTCCAAACCTGTAGAAATAGTACAAGCGGTTTAAAAAACAAACACATAACATCTGAAATTCAGGAGAGTTGGACCACCTCCTGAGGAGGACGGGTGCAAAATGTATGGTAATAGATATATACACTTGAAGCCACTCTCTTTTTGTAGTGTCTAGCATCAGTTATTTTTTTCCACAAAAGCAGGCTGATGTTTACAAGCTTCATATGTAGTGTTTGTAATACATTCATACACAATGATCTGGAAATTGAATTACTGGCCTATATTACAACACGGTAGCTGCGCTATAGTACAACTTCAAATCCAAATTTGAAAAAAGGAACATCAAATCTTCTTATCTCCTATGTGTCATGAAATGAACACAAATGTAAGGTTTTCAGTATCATCATTGTTTGTGTCCGATCTATTATCAAACCCAAGGATTCAAACTTCATAGAACTAAATTTACTCATTAAATCACCATTAAACAAATTTAATCTAGTATGATACAATGATATACATATATGCAAAAACACTGTATAGGTGAATAATTCAAAATATTCCATTTGTTTTTCAAGATATCTGGGAAATGATACATGTAATTCTTAAGTTGTAATAAACACTTTTAATGAAACTAAGATGAAAGATAAACAATACATAGCAAGTTTTGCTTATAAGTCATTAACAACGCAAAATGTGTAGATAGTTATATCTTTAATTTGATTTATCAATTTAAATCGGGCATTTAACTTTGCTTTCCTCTTTCCTGGCCACCATCTTTTGCACTCATAATATTGCAGTGGCGGATTATATTATATTGGTTATATTGTTTTATTGTTATATTCCTTGAAAGTGCCGAATTAATAATAAATAAATAAATAAATATTCCTAAACTTTAATTTGATTTTTTGTTTGTTACATCAACCATCAGAGAATATAATATACTCTTATATAATCTGCTTTTTAGTCTATTTTATAGTCTATTCTTTGTTTTATCTTGCATTCTACCTTAAAGTTCCATTTTTTCCTATTTGATATTCTACTCAATTCTGTACTTTATTTTTCTTTATATTTTACTTTATTTTAAAATCTATATTCTGACGATATCAAGGGCAGCGAGACGTACTGCAAGCTTGGGACTGATTTGGATTAATTGCTTCTCTGTAAAAGCATGTAGGTCCATGGAATAAGACGGGGCCGAAAATTCTATTTTTCAAAGTCTCCTTCAAACCTTTTCCAAACTTTTTTCATTTGCTGCGCTGATACCTCAATCTTTAAATAATCCTGTTCTTTCTTTTGCGGGTGGTGGTCTTTAAACCATGTAGATCGGTCAATGATTCTGATGCTTAACTTGTCCAAGAGTATACCGCAATAAACATCGTCGAACGGTATTCTCGCTGGATATTCTCTGGATATCAGATACAGTTTTTCGACTACTTGATGTGACATAACATACCCATGGCCGAATGGAAATGGAGGATACGTCTTAGCAGGGTGAAATTCCTCTGGTATGTACCATTTACTTGTTACGTTACGATGTGGACTGAACCCCTCTCCCTTAGATCCCAGCACGAATTGAGAGTGATCGTTCGGGGGTAAAGCGTCGAGGTCGTTGACCAGGGTCACAATATCAACCATGACATCGTCATCCATTGACATCAAGAATTCACTGTTATTGCAAAATTGTAAGGCCCATTTAAATCCCATGACGAGCTTGACGGTAAGATTGTAATAACTATCGTGGAAGCCCACCTTCAGGATATCTCCATGTCTTCGGGCCTCTTCCTGGATGTTTTCTCTCTCGTCTTGTGCTTCGGAATCTCCCACGATAAAAAGCAACCTCATGGACACATTATATTTTACGGCCCCACTGATGTACGTCTGTCTGGCGGCATTCCTGCGTTCAGTATTACCTGGTGCTGATTTGACTAAGACAAGTAATGTGATATTATCTTTTCCAGCATTGCACTTATCGACAGGATTGATTAAAAAGTCATATATATCCAGCTCAGCTCCTGGTTCCCAGTGTACATTTTCATCCATCCGCGTAATGGAGCCTGATTTAGTTTATGTTCGGGTGGCATATTTTGTGCCGTGACATTATATCCAACAGCGTCGACATTTCTGTTTTTCCCATTTGTAAAACCAGCTCTTGGTGGTAATCTTCCTTTGGTTTCTTTTTCTACTTGATAAGACGTAGATAATATGTTATGGTAGATGATAGTAGAGATGGTAGTAGCAGCAATGCAGAACACATAAATAATAAGCAGTTTCTTTATATATCCCATCGTGTTGACTGGTTAATTCCACTGATAAGAAGAGAAGGGTCCAGTAGTATGCTGGCTAACTATCGACAATTGTATTTTCAGAGAGATCCCGTCTGTGTATATCCAACCGTGCGTTAACGTGTTGGTCTATCATTGTTACATTGGTTACATTTGGTAGTACGTTGATCACAACGATAACACGTGGTGAAAATTTGAAATACTGTCGATATTCCAAATCAGTCACTAAAAATATACAAAGTGTCCTCCCTCCTAAAGCCGTTTTACAGACGAAGATACGATCAACCTCCATTGAATTCGGTCGCTGCTGTCGCGCGATGAGTTGAATGTATTGCTCACCTCTCAGACAGTAGGCGGCCTATGCTAGGCTTACAAACAAACGAACATAACAAGTACCTAACACAGTGGCGGATTCAGGGGGGGCACAGGGGGCACGTGCCCCTCGGTAAAAAAAAAGGGGGGGAGGGGAAGGGGGAACAAGAAAAGGGAGAAAAAGACTAAAAGGAGGGGAAAAGAAAAAGGAGGAGAAAAAGAAAGAAAAGGGAGGCAAGAAAGAAGAAGAAAAGAGGGAGGAGCGAAACGAGCATTTTGTTTTATGTCTAGTGGTGAAAGAAGTTGAGTTCTCTCAAAAAATTTGCTGACATGGAGGACAAGAGTTAATTTTGTATTTCAAGTACATACCAATACTAGTTGTTGTCAGGGGCGGATCCAGCCGGCGGCGAAGGAGGGAGTCCGAATCGTGAGAAAATATTTAGCGGCGACTCATCCGACCAGCCGAAAGGGGGGGGGGGAGGGTGGGGGTGGTGAGCACTAATTTTTGTTTTACTCAAAACCCCCTTCTCCTCCTTCTTGTTTTCTTCTTGTATTTGTTTTCATTTCTATCATCATTTTAATGTTTTTATTATTATTATGATCATTATTATCTTTAATAAGTTTTTTTTGTATCGGTCTGTAAATATTACTATTTTAACTTATTAACTGTGTACATGTCTGTCGGGGACCCCAACGGAAATAAGCTTTTGAGCTTTCGTGGCTTATCCTGTTCAAGCTGACTTAATTTCGATCTGTTATTCTTGTATATTCTTGTATGTTAGAAGCTTGACGAATACAAATCAATCAATCAATCATTGGAGTAAAATACGAAGTGGCGCTGATGCTCCACGTGTCTGAGGGGGGGGGGGGGGTGAGTGCTCGAATGTAAGAATACATGTACATGGATATGATGTTATCCTTGCATTAATGTACACTCTAAAAAATATTGGGCCAAAAATTGCCCAATTTTACCCAACATGAGGGCGATTATGTGTCCAACCAACTGTTGGGTAAATTAACGATTTTGCATGATTTACCGAGTGTTGGATAAAACATATTGCTCCGTTTAGTCTCATTTCACAACGCCCCCTATCGTCAGAGCATGGTCAAAGTCAGCAGCCTAACATGTTAGCCTATGGACGTTTTTTTTTAAAAATCGTTAAAAATTAATTTTTTGTTTAAACGAAAAGCACATCCACCCCGACGTACGTTATCACTAGCTCTTTCATTGGAGCCTTCATGTCTCGTTGACTTTTGAAATTTCACCCACCGTAATTTTTCAAAATAGGTTGCAAGCTCGTCATTGCCTATAATACACATGTGAAACAAGTCTAACTTTGGACTCAGTTTGCCAAGCGATTTGAAGATTATAGGTCGAGCACACGAAACATAAAAAGCATGAATTATCATAGATCACTTCTGCCTATTTCATTATGTCCATTTCATCCAACCCCCAACCGTAATTTTTCAATTTAGTAAAAGCAAACATTTAGCCGAGGTAAGCAAAAACATGAATATTCATGACACACCATGGACTATTCGGTTATTAACAGAGGGGTGCAATCGGTCATCACGTCAAACTCCCCTAATTGCCACCAAGTATTTCATATAATTATATAGTTTAGTATGTTTCTTTTACTCGCTCATGAATTATTAAATATCAATGATGGTTTAAAGAAATGTAAAAGAAATTTTAGTTGATATTTATTAACAAAGTAATTTATATTTAGCAAAGCAATCTCACATACAAAATTACTATCAAGTGTCGTCTGCTTCGCCGATTGTCGCCTGCTTCGTTAAAGGCACATATTTATCGTTTGGACTGTAAGGTATACCAGGGAGATTTGTATTTTCCTGCAGTACAACGTATAGCAGGAAAATGTTGTATATGCGGATCCTTTTAATGATTACGTAATGGAAGTGGCGAGGCGGTATGGTTTGAATAACTTAGGCAGGTGAAAGTTATTGTATTGAGAAGGAAAGGAATGTTCAGAAAGGCATAGAGAGGGAAGTGGGCGTGGTAGTCATTCTAGCTTTGCACCTTCATCAGTACGAGAATCCATAGACGGCGCGGTGGCCTGTACTTATAGCGCGCGAACACATCACACCCAATAGCATACACCCGGTACCCTGCAACACAGTGGAACATTCTAAGAAATTAAAAAATTATCTACAAAATGGACCTCTTGAATCATCTGAGAAGTAACTTACCCTATTCTGATGACTTCAATGAATGTCAAGATCACAATGGCTGCTTTTCCATCCAAAAATAAAACTAGTTTGCAATTAGAAATAGTAAATTTCTCGATAATTTCACAAAATATATTTGCCGCCGCATTCAATATGACGTCATTGACAGCTGATTGGCTAGTTTGGTAGTGACGTCGAACGAGCTATGTTTGTGCTGCAGTTATCGAGCGAGCGAAAATGAGACAATCGGTGCAATATGAGAAAATACCCAACTTTTAACCAACAAAAATTTACCTAATTTCAGCCGATTCTCCCCTTAATGTGTAACATATTAGACACTAGTTGGGCAAATAAGTTGGATAAAATATGAAATACATACATATTATGTATAACAATACATTAGTGCCGCGGCGGGACTCGAACCCGGGCCTTGTGATTCACAGTCCCGTGACATATCCACGACACATCTAATATAAGAATTGAACCCTATTGTTGCATAATTGTTGCCCGACTTACGTTTGCCCAGTAACATCTGCCCAACTAATTTTGAACATTTAATTGGGTTAATATACATGTAGTAAATGTTTGGGAGAAAATAACCCAAATGTTGGACAAAAATGGCCCAACTTTAATTTGCCCAATACAGGCGCGGATCCAGGATTTTCCAATAGGGGGGGCCGGATATTTGAAAATCGCGCAGACCGTTATTTCAACTCGACTTGCCAATACTGACAAGGTTATATTAAAAGCACCGTACCGGTACATACAAGCGGGTACAATTTGTTTTCTTTTTTTTTCTTGTCCGATATCAACATTCCCCAAGTTTAAGTTATGTGCGAGCAATTTTTTTACATTTTCATCAGGGGAGGGGGCGGGGGGGGGGCTGAATCCACTTGCTAAAATATTGATTTTCTGGGTTCACAATTTCGCGAGCGACCGAGCGAGTGAAAAATTGAGCATATGTATGTTGTGAAAATGTTATTTATTCCCAAAATACGCGAGATAAGACATAACAAAAATGCATATTCGGTCAGGTTGTAATTTTTAAATTTGCGAGGAAAGAGAGGCAGTACCCCGCATTAACTACAAGAAATGAAATTTGAATGCCTGTGGAGTGAATAAAGAAACAGCTCTGGCTGCAACCATGATTACATGAGAGCTTCCATTTTTGGGGGAATCCAGAACAATTAAACTCTTGTGGTGTTATATCTGTGTTTCATGACTGTCAAAATATATTTAACACTTTCTTTATATCTTCACATATTTATATTCATGAATTACTTCATCACTCAGGCGCGGATCCAGGATTTCGTAGGGGGGGGGGGCACTTTTTAGCGCGGAAGCTTTTACGTTTCATTAAATCATTAGAGAAAGAAGACGATTCGTTGTACCGTTTTTTACTCTTAATCCTCGTCTGAATTCAGTTTTCCCCTCCTCCCTCCCGCGCGAAGCGCGGAAGCTTGTACGTTTCATTAAATCATTAGAGAAAGAAGACGATTCGTTGTACCGTTCTCGAAAATAATCCTCGTCTGAATACAGCTTCTACGATTCATTAAATCATTATAGAAAGAAGACGATTCGTTGTACCGTTCTCGACTCTTAATCCTTGTCTAAATTCAGTCCCCCCCCCCCCCCATCCGCGCGCGCGAAGCGCGGAAGCTTGTACGTTTCATTAAATCATTAGAGAAAGAAGACGATTCGTTGTACCGTTCTCGACTCTTAATCCTCGTCTGACTTCAGTCCCCCCCCCATCCGCTCGCGCAAAGCGCGGAAGCTTTTACGTTTCATTAAATTATTAGAGAAAGAAGACGATTCGTTGTACCGTTCTCGTCTCTTAATCCTTGTCTAAATTCAGTTACCCGACCTCCTGCGCGAAGCGCGGAAGCTTTGACATTTAATTTAATTATTAGAGAAACAAGACGATTCGTTGTACCGTTCTCGAAAATAATCCTCGTCTGAATACAGCTTCTACGATTCATTAAATCATTATAGAAAGAAGACGATTCGTTGTACCGTTCTCGACTCTTAATCCTTGTCTAAATTCAGTCCCCCCCCCCCCCCCCCCCATCCGCGCGCGCGAAGCGCGGAAGCTTGTACGTTTCATTAAATCATTAGAGAAAGAAGACGATTCGTTGTACCGTTCTCGACTCTTAATCCTCGTCTGACTTCAGTCCCCCCCCCCCCCCCCCCAGTGGCGTAATGAGCAAAAACGTTTGGGGGTGCTGACAAAAAAAATCCGCAGCACCCTACTTTAACATGCAGGCCCCGCTGAACGTTTCGCAAAGTGGGGTCTAGACGCATAGCCCCGGCGGGGGTCAAGGAGTGGAGCCCCCAAAGCTCAAGGGGTATGGGCATCAGTGGCGGATCCAGGAATTTCTTACCGGGGGGGGGGGGGGGCACAAAATGGCATGGCGTTAAATATTATGTAAAACGATGAAGCGACAGAACGGGGCTTTAGCGGCGAGGGAGCGGAGCGACCAAGCGGGGGTGGGTCTGGGAGGGGGTTGTGGCCCCCTCCCAGAGTAAGAAGCATTTGCAATTTCAGAACCAAATTAGACGCATTTTCAGTCACTTCCTGGAGTAATATGACGTAAAATTGCTTTCTCCCACCCCTTCCAAGAGTAGGGATCTTTTGCAATATGAGAACCACATTTGGCGCATTAATGTCCACCTGCACTTCCTGGAAAAAAAACGAGGCCTTTTGATTGGTTACAAGTTAGAGAAAAGTGATCTGTCACGTCTTGAGACGTTGTATATGCTTTGATGCCGCACAATGCACAAAGTCGGTGGTCCGGTACTTCATCAGTATAGTACTTGCAAAAATGTTCTCGAGTGTGTAAACTGTGTCGTTATCAGGGGCGTCGCTAGATCTTTGTCAGCGGGGGAGTGGGGAGGGTGTATAGAGGCCACCGATAACCGACAAAACGAGCACCCAATTACCGACAAATATATTAATGCTAATGTCCAAATGTCTACAAATTTAACCCTATACACCCGGGGCCAGGAACTATGTTAATTTTCGGTCTCCATCCTCTCGCGCGAAGCGCGGAAACTTTGACACTTCATTAAATTATTAGAGAAAGAAGACGACCTGTTGTACCGTTCTCGACTCTGAATTCTTGTTTGGATCCAGTTCCCCCACCCCCTCCCACCCGAAGCGCGGCAGTTTTGACGTTTCAATAAATTATTACTCTTAATCCTTGTCTGAAATCATTTTCGCCCATCCCGCGCAAAGCGCGGAAGCTTTGACGTTTCAATAAATCATTACTCTCAATCCTTGTCTGAATTCGTTTTCGCCCATCCCGCGCGAAGCGCGGAAGCTTTCACGTTTCATTAAATTGTTAGAGAAAGAAGACGATTCGTTGTATCGTGTTCTTGTCTGAATTCATTCACCCCCCCCCCCCTCCCGCGCGCAGCGCGGAAGCTTTGACACTTCATTAAATTATTAGAGAAAGAAGACGATTCATTCTACCGGTTTCCACTATTAATCCTTGTCTGAATTCATTTTCGCCCATCTCGCGTAAAGCGCGAAAACTCTGACGTTTCATTAAACTATTACTCTTAATCCTTGTCTGCATTCATATTCTCCCATTCCGCGCAAAGCGCGGTAGCTTTCGCGTTGCATTAAATTATCAGAGAAAGAAGACAATTCGTTGTATCGTGTTCTTGTCTGAATTCAGTTTCCCACCCCCCTCACGCGCAAAGTGCAGAAGCTTTGACACTTCATTAAATTATTAAAGAAGGAAGACGATTCGTTGTACCGTTCTCGACTCTTAATCCTAGTCTGAATTCAGTTGCTCCCTCCCCCCCCCCCCCGAAGCACGGAAGCTTTGCCGTTTCATTATATTATTAGAGAAAGAAGACGATTCGTTGTACCGTTCACTACTCATAATCTTGTCTGAATTCAATTTCCCCACTGGGCC
>JAVYIG010009904.1:0-73694 GCA_035222895.1 Strongylocentrotus droebachiensis
GAGACAATAGACACAATGATGACAAAGTTTCATCCCACTCAGTTGAGCTTTAAAGGTAAACCACAGTGTGTGACTGGTCTCGCCGTGGTATAGTGGTTCAGTGTCTCAACTTCAATTGGGAGGTTGAGAAATTGTATCCTAGCCTGGCTCTACAGTCCTTTGGCAAGATGTTTAAATAAACCACAATGTTCGTTGACTCAAATGATTGTCTGCGTCATGGTATAGTGGTTCAATCAATGAATTACAATTAAGCAGTTGAGGGATCAAAACCCAGCCTGGCATGAATACCGTTTGGCAAATTATTTAATCTGCATATTGTCATTCTTCATCCAGGTGTAGATTGACATTATTGTCCAATTGATTTAAAACACTGTGGTTTACCTTTAAAATGGGGGTAGCTACTGGCTATCTAGATCTTCAGTTAGATATTCTGGAACACAAAGTGTGAAAACCCAATGTTTAAAAATCTTCCCTTAAAGGACTGCAACAAGTCGCTCAAAAATAAGTCGCTCAAAAATTTCAGTCAATGCCGATGTTGGCTTTTTTGTTGGCATTTTCGTGTTGCTTATACTACCCACAATTAGCCGGCTCATGTATTTTTATTTTTAATGAAATAATAAATTAACGGTCACCATATTTTTTTTTAAAGTGGAGCTGAATCGGTGTGATCGTATTGGCTAAATTTCACACATTTTGGGGTCTAAAATTACCTTTATAGCAATTTTAAGGTTCTAAAAGGGCACTATAAATGTCATAGATAAGAATAAGAGCAATAACCATGCACTTTGAAGGCATTTGCGGTCTGAAAACAGAACTCAACTATCCCTTTAAACGATTTTGAAAATTTAAAAAAGAAAATCTATTAATGGGGTATATAATTTCATTTTCCTCCAAAACTTTCCTCCAAAATGCATTAACATATTATAACAGAATAACTTTAAAGGCCTAACCTATTTATTAATTAAAAATAAGCAAAATAATATGGTTTTCAAAGACTCGAGGAGAAGAAATCTTATGACAAAATATTCTAAATAGAAAGAAAAATATATATATATAGCTTAAGAAAAGAAATCACAGATAGCATTAGCCCATTCGGGCAATGCATTTGACAAAGGGAATCTACAGCCTGCCCCCAGTGCAAAATGTACGTCAGTTTTTAATCAACACAAATAGTTTTGCCTTGCCCCTTCCCACAAATCCTTATAGGAAATCCTTCAAGACCATAATAAAAATCACATTAAAGGTAATACAAAGTTTTGGTATGGGGTCATGAATTTGGTTCAAATGAACATATTGGGTGTAAAGCGGGGTGTTAAGATCACGTAATCTCACGCTGACTTCACCTTATCCACTCACCTTCATCCATTGGTCAGCTGGTTTAACTTCTTTCTTTTCTTGCTCCCAACCTCCAGGGGAGTCTCCAGCCATTTCATGTGAAGATGGTGCAGAAGGGAATCTGTGTTTGGAGCCATCAACTGTTCTCCTGGATCCTGCTTGTCACTTGATCTGTGATGACCCAAACATCAGGTTTCGACACTGGATGGATGAGAAGCAGATTTCATTGGATCATGGTGGTAAGAAAGTCATGTGTAGCATTTGCTTCTCATTTTAAGGGTGTTTTAGGGCTGGGCCAAATACAGAATACCCCATTTTAGGGGGGGGGGATATTTCGATCCGATTTGCATTTCTTTGGCAGTGTTTGCCTCATGCAAACCTTCGTTGGCTGTTCAAATTAAAAAAGATAAAAAAAAACTAAGGAAAACATGAGAGGAAGGGGGTATTCTATATGTAGGTACATAAGAATTTTGAATAAGCACTCTCCTTAATTGTTAAAATTCCTGTTACTGTCCTTTTCCGTATATATTCCATTCCTTTGGGATTTTAGGATTCCAGTCATGAAGCGATATTAGGGGTTTATTAGGTTACTAGCTTTATATGCCTCTTGTCCAACTGCATTGCACGTTTGACACACATATAAGTTAATGTAAAGATATTTCTTCGAGGAAAAGGTACATGAGTAACGCCTGACCGGCTGGCTGAGTTTAGCTTTGTATCAAGACTATTCCTTTTAGAGGCCTATTGGTTAATGCCTTGCTGGAGATAGTGACTTACGAATAATGCGGCTTCGGTTGTTATATAGGAATTGTCTTTCGTATATTTACTTTTAATTTTAAGATCCATGATCTTTGACATATTGATATTCTTCGTAATTTCAGGTTTTCTGTTTTTTCTGTAAGTAGTCAAGGTGCTCGAGCGTTTATGTAGTTAATTTCTGTCTGGGAGATATTCGCCTACCGGCACCCCGGCCCAATCAAGTGGTCTGTCACCCATTATTATAGGGCTACCATATATAGGTTTTCCTGGAATACATAACCCAAAAATGTCATACTTCTACTTCTACGACGATACTCAGCAGGATCCATAAGTCAGGATGTATAATGCTGAGGAATAAACTATCTAGTTCTTGGTCTAGATGCTGGGTGGAAGCGCTCCCTTGAAGCCCTCCAGTGAAGTAGCGTCAAGGGTGATCTTTGAAAGTGCATTCCACACAGTTACTGTCCGAGGGAAAAATGAGTTCTGGTAGAGATGGGTGCGGGATGGGATAGCCAGCAACTTCTTTGAGTGATACTGTCGTGTGTTGCTGGCAATCATGGGTGCTGTGTAATGGTGTGTATTGATGGCTACTGTGTTGTTTTGGATCTTGTACATGAGGTGGAGGCTTGCAGCATTTCTTCTCCTCTCCAGGCTCTCCCATTTCAGATGTTGAATCATGGCCGAGACACTGGCCATACGACGATATCTCTGGAGGGTGAATCTTGCTGCTCGCCTTTGTACTGCCTCGATTTTGGATATATTTTTTGTGTGAGGGTTCCAGACCGAGCAACAGTATTCCAGATGAGGTCTAACAAGAGAGAAGTAGGCTTGTTGGCGGATCTTTTGTGAGGTTTTGCGGAGATTTCTGCTGACTAGTCCCAGCATCCGATTGGCTCGGGATGTGATGTTGTTCATGTGGCCTTGCCAGGACAAGTTGGATGAGAAAGTCAGTCCTAGATACCGGAGATCTGTTACCAACGCAAGAGGAGTGTCTCCTAGCGTGTATGTCGTGGTGATGGCTTTCCGGCGTAGGGAGAATGTGATGTGGTAGCATTTCTCGGTGTTGAATTTCATCTGCCATGTGTTAGCCCATGAATGCAGCCTGTTGAGATCTTGTTGTAGGGCTTGGCTATCAGTGACATCAGTGATCGGACGGTATAGAAGACATCAGCAAAGAGTCGGATTTTGGAAGAGATCCCATCTACTATTTCATTGATGAAGGATATAAACAGAAGTGGGCCGAGAACTGTGCCCTGCGGTACCCCAGAGGTGACTGGAACCCATTCAGATGACTCTCCATCTACAACAACACGTTGTAACCTTTCAGTTAGGAACACCCTGATCCATCTGATAAGGTTGTTATGGATCCCATAGTGATGGAGCTTATGGAGGAGGCGGTTATGGGGTACACGGTCAAAGGCTTTGGAGAAGTCTAATGCAACTGCATCAACTTGCTCTTTCTGGTCTAGAGAGTGTGCAACATCTTGAGATGTAATGATCAACTAGGTCTCACATGAATGGCCAGGACGAAAGCCATGCTGAACATCATTGAGAATATTATTTTCGTCATAGTGATCCACGATATTGCTGAAAATGACATGTTCGAGCAGTTTACTGCAGATGGACGTGATTGATACAGGGCGGTAGTTGGAGGCCTTGCTCCTGTCTCCTTTCTTGAAAATTGGTGAGATGTTTGCAAGACGCCAGTCAGATGGTACTGTTCCCGTATCTAGAGATTGTTGAAAGATAAAGGTCAGGATCGGTGCAATGTCTTCAGCAAAGAACTTCAAGATCCTTCCTGGTATGCCATCTGGTCCTGTGGCTTTGCTAACATTTATAGCTTTCAGTAGCGTGACAATGCCTTCCACAGAGATTTCAATGCGATCCATTGAAGGAAACACGGGCTGTCTAAGATCTGGAATGTTCGAGTTATCCTCCAGTGTGAAAACTGATTGGAATTGGTCGTTCAGTGCAGTTGCTTTCCCTTTACTGTCTGATACAAGCGTGTCACCACACTTGAGGGATCCAACTCCAGATGACTCTTGCTTTCTGGATTTGATGAACTTCCAGAATGCTTTGTTGTTTTTGTCATCAGGAGAGAACATCTTGTTTTGATAAGTCCAGTAGTTATGACGAAGTTGAGATCTTAATTCTTTCTGATAATTCTTGTACTTAAGCCAATCATCTGGTGTGTTTTTTATTGAATATTTGTGGACACAGTTTCATTTGATATATCTATATTGATAGATAAGTTAGTATTTCGCATGATGTTTAGATGTCCTTTTTCTCTGGTGTTTTTTATTGGGTCTTGAACGGTAGGTCTATGGCACGCCCGATCAGGGACTCTTTTATTGACTTTTGCATTTTTGTATTTTTTACAATATGTAAGGCTTTGCAAAAGAATTTAAGGTAGGAATGCTTGTCTGTGAGATGGTGGGCTGTAAATGACGAACCTACCGGGGCATACCCCTTTAATGAATTGTAGGTGAACAGCAAGCCTAGCCAGTTGCTATTTTTTTTTTAAGTTTGCTATGATTTCCCTGACACTAACGCGTGGTAACTACATTTTTGTGTAATACATAGTTGAAGCTTGTACCTTCCTTTGTTTCTAATTGATGGTAAGGATCTGGTGTGATGTGAATAATAATTAGCCTACTGTTAACGGTACGCCCTATCATTTGCCATTTTTGTTTTTATACGTTGAGCGTGGTTCAGTCATGTACTCGGTTCCCTTTTATTCTTTTTTTCTGTAAGGCTCATTAGAACTTAGTGTAGTTAGATACTGGCTGGGGACAAGGAGACGGTGTCCTATGAAAACTAACCCTACCGGGCCACGCCCTTTAGACTGTAGGTGAACGGCACGCCCAGACAGTTGCTTTAAAATATATATATATATATATATATATATATATATATATATATAAATGTAGAGCTTTGTTCTGTCAGAAACTTAATTTTTTTGTTCTTGTTAAGCTAACTAGAATGAAGTGTAGTTAATTACTGGCTGGCAGACGGTAACCTATAAATAATGAGCCTACCGGGCCGCGAAATTTTTACATATCAGCCAATCAGATGATCGGAAATATTAGCATTGGCAAACCTGTTTGGGAAGAAAAAAAATAGCTACCGGGCCCGCCCCTTAAACTGTAGGTGAACAGCACGCCCAGGCAGTAGCTTATTTTTCTTCTCTTCTCTCATAAATGGAGAGCCTTGTTCTGTAAGAAACTTAATTTGTCTACTTTTTCTGTAGGGCTAATTAAAGTTTAGCGTAGTTAACTCTTAGTTCGGAGACGGTGACCTGTGAACAATGTGCCTACCGGGCCCCGCACCTTAAACTGTAGTTGCTTTTTAAATTTTATTTATGTAGAGTTTTTTTTCTGTCAGAAACTTAATTCTGTTTTTTTTGCTGGAAGGTTAACTAGAATATAGGGTAGTTAATCATTTGATGAGAGGCGGTGTCCTGGGGAAAATGAGCCTACCGGGCCCCGCCCCCTAAACTATAGGTGAACAGCGCACCCAGTCATTTGCTATTTTAGTGAAGAGGTTAGTTTCGTCAGGTACTGATTGTTCACAAAATAATCGAAGGCTCACTATAATATACTTTAGTTATTTTTTAGTCTGGCCAATTTTTAGTACTTCTTGTCTCACAATTGTTACTGTAATGCCGTAGACAGTACAGCCATCGACGTGCAGGGTGATGGACAGTTGTAGATGCCTGGAGAGTTATGGGAGATCAGGTTGGATGATACATGGGCTAGCTGTAACTAGTAAGTAGGGTATAACCTGTCTTACTAGAGCACCTGTGAATGATGTTCTAGCTGGTCTTGTACCTTAAATTGCTGGAGAACGGTGCAGCAAGATCAGGCATTTTGTTCCTTCTTTTTTTTCCTTCTTTTTGTCCTTCTTTTTTCTCTCTGTAGGGCTAGTTCGTAGTTTAAGGTGCTTGCTATGTGTCATCATGCCATTATCTTCATGCTCGTGACAGATCAACGGCTCGCCCAATCAGTTGCTTTGTTTCATTTATTCATGTGGAGTTTTGTTCTATTAGAAACTTAATAATTTTTTGTTCTTGTAAGGCTAACTAGAATATAGAGTAGTTAATTACTGGCTGAGAGACGGTGACCTATGAATAATGAACCTACCGGGCCCCGCCCCTTAAACTGTAGGTGAATAGCACGCCCAGGCAGTAGCTTTATTTATTTTCCTCTCTCATGTATGCAGAGCCTTGTTCTGTAAGAAACTTAATTTGTCTTCTTTTTCTGTAGGGCTAATTCAAGTTTAGAGTAGTTAACTCTTAGTTGGGAGACGGTGACCTGTGAACAATAAGCCTACCGGGCCCCGCCCTTTAAACTGTAGTTGCTTTTTACATTTTATTTATGTAGAGTGTTTTTCTGTCAGAAACTTAATTATGTTTATATTGCTGTAAGGCTAACTAGAATATAGGGTAGTTAATCATTTGATGGGAGGCGGTGTCCTGGGAAGAATGAGCCTACCGGGCCCCGCCCCCTAAACTATAGGTGAACAGCGCACCCAGTCACTTGCTATTTTGGTGAAGAGGTTAGTTTCGTCAGGTACTGATTGTTCACAAAATAATCAAAAGGCTAACCAGAATTTACTTTATTTATTTTTTAGTCTGGCCAATTTTTAGTACTTCTTGTCTCACAATTGTTACTGTAATGCCGTAGACAGTACAGCCATCGACGTGCAGGGTGAACGACAGTTGTAGATGCCTTGAGAGTTATGGGAGATCAGGTTGGATGATACATGGGCTAGCTGTAACTAGTAAGTAGGGTATAACCTGTCTTACTAGAGCACCTGTGAATGATGTTCTAGCTGGTCTTGTACCTTAAATTGCTGGAGAACGGTGCAGCAAGATCAGGCATTTTGTTCCTTCTTTTTTTCCCTTCATTTTGTCCTTCTTTTTTCTCTCTGTAGGGCTAGTTCGTAGTTTAAGGTGCTTGCTATGTGTCATCATGCCATTCTCTTCATGCTCGTGACAGATCAACGGCTCGCCCAATCAGTTGCTTTGTTTCATTTATTCATGTGGAGTTTTGTTCTATCAGAAACTTAATTATTTTTTGTTCTTGTAAGGCTAACTAGAATATAGGGTATTTAATTACTGGTTTGGAGAGGATGACCTGTGAAAAATGATCCTACCAGGCCTCGCCCCTTTAACTGTACGTGAATAGCACGCCTAGACAGTAGCTTTTTTTTTCTTCCATCTCTCTTATATTCAGAGCCTTGTTCTGTAAGAAAGTTAATTGTTCTTCTTTTTCTGTAGGGCTATTAAAAGTTTAGCGTAGTTACCTCTTAGTTGGGAGACGGTGACCTGTGAACAATAAGCCTACCGGGCCCCGCCCTTTAAACTGTAGTTGCTTTTTACATTTTATTTATGTAGGGTTTTTTTCTGTCAGAAACTTAATTATGTTTTTATTGCTGTAAGGCTAACTAGAATATAGGGTAGTTAATCATTTGATGGGAGGCGGTGTCCTGGGAAGAATGAGCCTACCGGGCCCCGCCCCCTAAACTATAGGTGAACAGCGCATCCAGTCACTTGCTATTTTGGTGAAGAGGTTAGTTTCGTCAGGTACTGATTGTTCACAAAATAATCGAAAGGCTCACCAGAATTTACTTAGGTTATTTTTTAGTCTGGCCAATTTTGAATACGTCTTGTCTCACAATTGTTACTGTAATGCCGTAGACAGTACAGCCATCGACGTGCAGGGTGATGGACAGTTGTAGATGCCTGGAGAGTTATGGGAGATCAGGTTGGATGATACATGGGCTAGCTGTAACTAGTAAGTAGGGTATAACCTGTCTTACTAGAGCACCTGTGAATGATGTTCTAGCTGGTCTTGTACCTTAAATTGCTGGAGAACGGTGCAGCAAGATCAGGCATTTTGTTCCTTCTTTTTTTCCTTCTTTTTGTCCTTCTTTTGTCTCTCTGTAGGGCTAGTTCGTAGTTTAAGGTGCTTGCTTATGTGTCATCATGCCATTATCTTCATGCTCGTGACAGATCAACGGCTCGCCCAATCAGTTGCTTTGTTTCATTTATTCATGTGGAGTTTTGTTCTATCAGAAACTTAATAATTTTTTGTTCTTGTAAGGCTAACTAGAATATAGAGTAGTTAATTACTGGCTGAGAGACGGTGACCTATGAATAATGAGCCTACCGGGCCCCGCCCCTTAAACTGTAGGTGAATAGCACGCCCAGGCAGTAGCTTTATTTATTTTCCTCTCTCATGTATGCAGAGCCTTGTTCTGTAAGAAACTTAATTTGTCTTCTTTTTCTGTAGGGCTAATTCAAGTTTAGAGTAGTTAACTCTTAGTTGGGAGACGGTGACCTGTGAACAATAAGCCTACCGGGCCCCGCCCTTTAAACTGTAGTTGCTTTTTACATTTTATTTATGTAGAGTGTTTTTCTGTCAGAAACTTAATTATGTTTATATTGCTGTAAGGCTAACTAGAATATAGGGTAGTTAATCATTTGATGGGAGGCGGTGTCCTGGGAAGAATGAGCCTACTGGGCCCCGCCCCCTAAACTATAGGTGAACAGCGCACCCAGTCACTTGCTATTTTGGTGAAGAGGTTAGTTCCGTCAGGTACTGATTGTTCACAAAATAATCAAAAGGCTAACCAGAATTTACTTTAGTTATTTTTTAGTCTGGCCAATTTTGAGTACTTCTTGTCTCACAATTGTTACTGTAATGCCGTAGACAGTACAGCCATCGACGTGCAGGGTGAACGACAGTTGTAGATGCCTTGAGAGTTATGGGAGATCAGGTTGGATGATACATGGGCTAGCTGTAACTAGTAAGTAGGGTATAACCTGTCTTACTAGAGCACCTGTGAATGATGTTCTAGCTGGTCTTGTACCTTAAATTGCTGGAGAACGGTGCAGCAAGATCAGGCATTTTGTTCCTTCTTTTTTTTTCCTTCATTTTTCCTTCTTTTTTCTCTCTGTAGGGCTAGTTCGTAGTTTAAGGTGCTTGCTATGTGTCATCATGTCATTATCTCCATGCTCGTGACAGATCAACGGCTCGCCCAATCAGTTGCTTTGTTTCATTTATTCATGTGGAGTTTTGTTCTATCAGAAACTTAATTATTTTTTGTTCTTGTAAGGCTCACTAGAATATAGGGTATTTAATTACTGGTTTGGAGAGGATGACCTGTGAAAAATGATCCTACCGGGCCTCGCCCCTTTAACTGTACGGGAATAGCACGCCCAGACAGTAGCTTTTTTTTTCTTCCATCTCTCTTATATTCAGAGCCTTGTTCTGTAAGAAAGTTAATTTTTCTTCTTTTTCTGTAGGGCTATTAAAAGTTTAGCGTAGTTACCTCTTAGTTGGGAGACGGTGACCTGTGAACAATAAGCCTACCGGGCCCCGCCCTTTAAACTGTAGTTGCTGTTTACATTTTATTGATGTAGAGTTTTTTTTCTGTCGGAAACTTAATTATGTTTTTATTGCTGTAAGGTTAACTAGAATATAGGGTAGTTAATCATTTGATGGGAGGCGGTGTTCTGGTAAGAATGAGCCTACCGGGACCCACCCCCTAAACTATAGGTGAACAGCGCACCCAGTCACTTGCTATTTTGGTGAAGAGGTTAGTTTCGTCAGGTACTGATTGTTCACAAAATAATAAAAAGGCTCACTATAATTTACTTTAGTTACTTTTTAGTCTGGCCAATTTTGAGTACTTCTTGTCTCACAATTGTTACTGCAATGCCGTAGACAGTACAGCCATCGACGTGCAGGGTGAGCGACAGTTGTAGATGCCTTGAGAGTTATGGGAGATCAGGTTGGATGATACATGGGCTAGCTGTAACTAGTAAGTAGGGTATAACCTGTCTTACTAGAGCACCTGTGAATGATGTTCTAGCTGGTCTTGTACCTTAAAATCCTGGAGAACGGTGCAGCAAGATCAGGCATTTTGTTCCTTCTTTTTTTTCCTTCATTTTGTCCTTCTTTTTTCTCTCTGTAGGGCTAGTTCGTAGTTTAAGGTGCTTGCTATGTGTCATCATGCCATTATCTTCATGCTCGTGACAGATCAACGGCTCGCCCAATCAGTTGCTTTGTTTCATTTATTCATGTGGAGTTTTGTTCTATCAGAAACTTAATAATTTTTTGTTCTTGTAAGGCTAACTAGAATATAGAGTAGTTAATTACTGGCTGAGAGACGGTGACCTATGAATAATGAGCCTACCGGGCCCCGCCCCTTAAACTGTAGGTGAATAGCACGCCCAGGCAGTAGCTTTATTCATTTTCCTCTCTCATGTATGCAGAGCCTTGTTCTGTAAGAAACTTAATTTGTCTTCTTTTTCTGTAGGGCTAATTCAAGTTTAGAGTAGTTAACTCTTAGTTGGGAGACGGTGACCTGTGAACAATAAGCCTACCGGGCCCCGCCCTTTAAACTGTAGTTGCTTTTTACATTTTATTTATGTAGAGTGTTTTTCTGTCAGAAACTTAATTATGTTTATATTGCTGTAAGGCTAACTAGAATATAGGGTAGTTAATCATTTGATGGGAGGCGGTGTCCTGGGAAGAATGAGCCTACCGGGCCCCGCCCCCTAAACTATAGGTGAACAGTGCACCCAGTCACTTGCTATTTTGGTGAAGAGGTTAGTTCCGTCAGGTACTGATTGTTCACAAAATAATCAAAAGGCTAACCAGAATTTACTTTAGTTATTTTTTAGTCTGGCCAATTTTGAGTACTTCTTGTCTCACAATTGTTACTGTAATGCCGTAGACAGTACAGCCATCGACGTGCAGGGTGAGCGACAGTTGTAGATGCCTTGAGAGTTATGGGAGATCAGGTTGGATGATACATGGGCTAGCTGTAACTAGTAAGTAGGGTATAACCTGTCTTACTAGAGCACCTGTGAATGATGTTCTAGCTGGTCTTGTACCTTAAAATCCTGGAGAACGGTGCAGCAAGATCAGGCATTTTGTTCCTTCTTTTTTTTCCTTCATTTTGTCCTTCTTTTTTCTCTCTGTAGGGCTAGTTCGTAGTTTAAGGTGCTTGCTATGTGTCATCATGCCATTATCTTCATGCTCGTGACAGATCAACGGCTCGCCCAATCAGTTGCTTTGTTTCATTTATTCATGTGGAGTTTTGTTCTATCAGAAACTTAATAATTTTTTGTTCTTGTAAGGCTAACTAGAATATAGAGTAGTTAATTACTGGCTGAGAGACGGTGACCTATGAATAATGAGCCTACCGGGCCCCGCCCCTTAAACTGTAGGTGAATAGCACGCCCAGGCAGTAGCTTTATTTATTTTCCTCTCTCATGTATGCAGAGCCTTGTTCTGTAAGAAACTTAATTTGTCTTCTTTTTCTGTAGGGCTAATTCAAGTTTAGAGTAGTTAACTCTTAGTTGGGAGACGGTGACCTGTGAACAATAAGCCTACCGGGCCCCGCCCTTTAAACTGTAGTTGCTTTTTACATTTTATTTATGTAGAGTGTTTTTCTGTCAGAAACTTAATTATGTTTATATTGCTGTAAGGCTAACTAGAATATAGGGTAGTTAATCATTTGATGGGAGGCGGTGTCCTGGGAAGAATGAGCCTACCGGGCCCCGCCCCCTAAACTATAGGTGAACAGTGCACCCAGTCACTTGCTATTTTGGTGAAGAGGTTAGTTCCGTCAGGTACTGATTGTTCACAAAATAATCAAAAGGCTAACCAGAATTTACTTTAGTTATTTTTTAGTCTGGCCAATTTTGAGTACTTCTTGTCTCACAATTGTTACTGTAATGCCGTAGACAGTACAGCCATCGACGTGCAGGGTGAACGACAGTTGTAGATGCCTTGAGAGTTATGGGAGATCAGGTTGGATGATACATGGGCTAGCTGTAACTAGTAAGTAGGGTATAACCTGTCTTACTAGAGCACCTGTGAATGATGTTCTAGCTGGTCTTGTACCTTAAAATCCTGGAGAACGGTGCAGCAAGATCAGGCATTTTGTTCCTTCTTTTTTTTCCTTCATTTTTTCCTTCTTTTTTCTCTCTGTAGGGCTAGTTCGTAGTTTAAGGTGCTTGCTATGTGTCATCATGCCATTATCTTCATGCTCGTGACAGATCAACGGCTCGCCCAATCAGTTGCTTTGTTTCATTTATTCATGTGGAGTTTTGTTCTATCAGAAACTTAATAATTTTTTGTTCTTGTAAGGCTAACTAGAATATAGAGTAGTTAATTACTGGCTGAGAGACGGTGACCTATGAATAATGAGCCTACCGGGCCCCGCCCCTTAAACTGTAGGTGAATAGCACGCCCAGGCAGTAGCTTTATTTATTTTCCTCTCTCATGACTATGCAGAGCCTTGTTCTGTAAGAAACTTAATTTGTCTTCTTTTTCTGTAGGGCTAATTCAAGTTTAGAGTAGTTAACTCTTAGTTGGGAGACGGTGACCTGTGAACAATAAGCCTACCGGGCCCCGCCCTTTAAACTGTAGTTGCTTTTTACATTTTATTTATGTAGAGTGTTTTTCTGTCAGAAACTTAATTATGTTTATATTGCTGTAAGGCTAACTAGAATATAGGGTAGTTAATCATTTGATGGGAGGCGGTGTCCTGGGAAGAATGAGCCTACCGGGCCCCGCCCCCTAAACTATAGGTGAACAGTGCACCCAGTCACTTGCTATTTTGGTGAAGAGGTTAGTTCCGTCAGGTACTGATTGTTCACAAAATAATCAAAAGGCTAACCAGAATTTACTTTAGTTATTTTTTAGTCTGGCCAATTTTGAGTACTTCTTGTCTCACAATTGTTACTGTAATGCCGTAGACAGTACAGCCATCGACGTGCAGGGTGAACGACAGTTGTAGATGCCTTGAGAGTTATGGGAGATCAGGTTGGATGATACATGGGCTAGCTGTAACTAGTAAGTAGGGTATAACCTGTCTTACTAGAGCACCTGTGAATGATGTTCTAGCTGGTCTTGTACCTTAAAATCCTGGAGAACGGTGCAGCAAGATCAGGCATTTTGTTCCTTCTTTTTTTTCCTTCATTTTTTCCTTCTTTTTTCTCTCTGTAGGGCTAGTTCGTAGTTTAAGGTGCTTGCTATGTGTCATCATGCCATTATCTTCATGCTCGTGACAGATCAACGGCTCGCCCAATCAGTTGCTTTGTTTCATTTATTCATGTGGAGTTTTGTTCTATCAGAAACTTAATAATTTTTTGTTCTTGTAAGGCTAACTAGAATATAGAGTAGTTAATTACTGGCTGAGAGACGGTGACCTATGAATAATGAGCCTACCGGGCCCCGCCCCTTAAACTGTAGGTGAATAGCACGCCCAGGCAGTAGCTTTATTTATTTTCCTCTCTCATGTATGCAGAGCCTTGTTCTGTAAGAAACTTAATTTGTCTTCTTTTTCTGTAGGGCTAATTCAAGTTTAGAGTAGTTAACTCTTAGTTGGGAGACGGTGACCTGTGAACAATAAGCCTACCGGGCCCCGCCCTTTAAACTGTAGTTGCTTTTTACATTTTATTTATGTAGAGTGTTTTTCTGTCAGAAACTTAATTATGTTTATATTGCTGTAAGGCTAACTAGAATATAGGGTAGTTAATCATTTGATGGGAGGCGGTGTCCTGGGAAGAATGAGCCTACCGGGCCCCGCCCCCTAAACTATAGGTGAACAGTGCACCCAGTCACTTGCTATTTTGGTGAAGAGGTTAGTTCCGTCAGGTACTGATTGTTCACAAAATAATCAAAAGGCTAACCAGAATTTACTTTAGTTATTTTTTAGTCTGGCCAATTTTGAGTACTTCTTGTCTCACAATTGTTACTGTAATGCCGTAGACAGTACAGCCATCGACGTGCAGGGTGAACGACAGTTGTAGATGCCTTGAGAGTTATGGGAGATTAGGTTGGATGATACATGGGCTAGCTGTAACTAGTAAGTAGGGTATAACCTGTCTTACTAGAGCACCTGTGAATGATGTTCTAGCTGGTCTTGTACCTTAAATTGCTGGAGAACGGTGCAGCAAGATCAGGCATTTTGTTCCTTCTTTTTTTTTCCTTCATTTTTTCCTTCTTTTTTCTCTCTGTAGGGCTAGTTCGTAGTTTAAGGTGCTTGCTATGTGTCATCATGCCATTATCTCCATGCTCGTGACAGATCAACGGCTCGCCCAATCAGTTGCTTTGTTTCATTTATTCATGTGGAGTTTTGTTCTATCAGAAACTTAATAATTTTTTGTTCTTGTAAGGCTAACTAGAAAATAGAGTAGTTAATTACTGGCTGAGAGACGGTGACCTATGAATAATGAGCCTACCGGGCCCCGCCCCTTAAACTGTAGGTGAATAGCACGCCCAGGCAGTAGCTTTATTTATTTTCCTCTCTCATGTATGCAGAGCCTTGTTCTGTAAGAAACTTAATTTGTCTTCTTTTTCTGTAGGGCTATTAAAAGTTTAGCGTAGTTACCTCTTAGTTGGGAGACGGTGACCTGTGAACAATAAGCCTACCGGGCCCCGCCCTTTAAACTGTAGTTGCTGTTTATATTTTATTTATGTAGAGTTTTTTTTCTGTCGGAAACTTAATTATGTTTTTATTGCTGTAAGGTTAACTAGAATATAGGGTAGTTAATCATTTGATGGGAGGCGGTGTTCTGGTAAGAATGAGCCTACCGGGACCCGCCCCCTAAACTATAGGTGAACAGCGCTCCCAGTCACTTGCTATTTTGGTGAAGAGGTTAGTTTCGTCAGGTACTGATTGTTCACAAAATAATAAAAAGGCTCACTATAATTTACTTTAGTTACTTTTTAGTCTGGCCAATTTTGAGTACTTCTTGTCTCACAATTGTTACTGCAATGCCGTAGACAGTACAGCCATCGACGTGCAGGGTGAGCGACAGATGTAGATGCCTTGAGAGTTATGGGAGATCAGGTTGGATGATACATGGGCTAGCTGTAACTAGTAAGTAGGGTATAACCTGTCTTACTAGAGCACCTGTGAACGATGTTCTAGCTGGTCTTGTACCTTAAAATCCTGGAGAACGGTGCAGCAAGATCAGGCATTTTGTTCCTTCTTTTTTTTCCTTCATTTTGTCCTTCTTTTTTCTCTCTGTAGGGCTAGTTCGTAGTTTAAGGTGCTTGCTATGTGTCATCATGCCATTATCTTCATGCTCGTGACAGATCAACGGCTCGCCCAATCAGTTGCTTTGTTTCATTTATTCATGTGGAGTTTTGTTCTATCAGAAACTTAATAATTTTTTGTTCTTGTAAGGCTAACTAGAATATAGAGTAGTTAATTACTGGCTGAGAGACGGTGACCTATGAATAATGAGCCTACCGGGCCCCGCCCCTTAAACTGTAGGTGAATAGCACGCCCAGGCAGTAGCTTTATTTATTTTCCTCTCTCATGTATGCAGAGCCTTGTTCTGTAAGAAACTTAATTTGTCTTCTTTTTCTGTAGGGCTAATTCAAGTTTAGAGTAGTTAACTCTTAGTTGGGAGACGGTGACCTGTGAACAATAAGCCTACCGGGCCCCGCCCTTTAAACTGTAGTTGCTTTTTACATTTTATTTATGTAGAGTGTTTTTCTGTCAGAAACTTAATTATGTTTATATTGCTGTAAGGCTAACTAGAATATAGGGTAGTTAATCATTTGATGGGAGGCGGTGTCCTGGGAAGAATGAGCCTACTGGGCCCCGCCCCCTAAACTATAGGTGAACAGCGCACCCAGTCACTTGCTATTTTGGTGAAGAGGTTAGTTCCGTCAGGTACTGATTGTTCACAAAAATAATCAAAAGGCTAACCAGAATTTACTTTAGTTATTTTTTAGTCTGGCCAATTTTGAGTACTTCTTGTCTCACAATTGTTACTGTAATGCCGTAGACAGTACAGCCATCGACGTGCAGGGTGAACGACAGTTGTAGATGCCTTGAGAGTTATGGGAGATCAGGTTGGATGATACATGGGCTAGCTGTAACTAGTAAGTAGGGTATAACCTGTCTTACTAGAGCACCTGTGAATGATGTTCTAGCTGGTCTTGTACCTTAAATTGCTGGAGAACGGTGCAGCAAGATCAGGCATTTTGTTCCTTCTTTTTTTTTCCTTCATTTTTCCTTCTTTTTTCTCTCTGTAGGGCTAGTTCGTAGTTTAAGGTGCTTGCTATGTGTCATCATGCCATTATCTCCATGCTCGTGACAGATCAACGGCTCGCCCAATCAGTTGCTTTGTTGCATTTATTCATGTGGAGTTTTGTTCTATCAGAAACTTAATTATTTTTTGTTCTTGTAAGGCTCACTAGAATATAGGGTATTTAATTACTGGTTTGGAGAGGATGACCTGTGAAAAATGATCCTACCGGGCCTCGCCCCTTTAACTGTACGGGAATAGCACGCCCAGACAGTAGCTTTTTTTTTCTTCCATCTCTCTTATATTCAGAGCCTTGTTCTGTAAGAAAGTTAATTTTTCTTCTTTTTCTGTAGGGCTATTAAAAGTTTAGCGTAGTTACCTCTTAGTTGGGAGACGGTGACCTGTGAACAATAAGCCTACCGGGCCCCGCCCTTTAAACTGTAGTTGCTGTTTATATTTTATTTATGTAGAGTTTTTTTTCTGTCGGAAACTTAATTATGTTTTTATTGCTGTAAGGTTAACTAGAATATAGGGTAGTTAATCATTTGATGGGAGGCGGTGTTCTGGTAAGAATGAGCCTACCGGGACCCGCCCCCTAAACTATAGGTGAACAGCGCTCCCAGTCACTTGCTATTTTGGTGAAGAGGTTAGTTTCGTCAGGTACTGATTGTTCACAAAATAATAAAAAGGCTCACTATAATTTACTTTAGTTACTTTTTAGTCTGGCCAATTTTGAGTACTTCTTGTCTCACAATTGTTACTGCAATGCCGTAGACAGTACAGCCATCGACGTGCAGGGTGAGCGACAGTTGTAGATGCCTTGAGAGTTATGGGAGATCAGGTTGGATTATACATGGGCTAGCTGTAACTAGTAAGTAGGGTATAACCTGTCTTACTAGAGCACCTGTGAACGATGTTCTAGCTGGTCTTGTACCTTAAAATCCTGGAGAACGGTGCAGCAAGATCAGGCATTTTGTTCCTTCTTTTTTTTCCTTCATTTTGTCCTTCTTTTTTCTCTCTGTAGGGCTAGTTCGTAGTTTAAGGTGCTTGCTATGTGTCATCATGCCATTATCTTCATGCTCGTGACAGATCAACGGCTCGCCCAATCAGTTGCTTTGTTTCATTTATTCATGTGGAGTTTTGTTCTATCAGAAACTTAATAATTTTTTGTTCTTGTAAGGCTAACTAGAATATAGAGTAGTTAATTACTGGCTGAGAGACGGTGACCTATGAATAATGAGCCTACCGGGCCCCGCCCCTTAAACTGTAGGTGAATAGCACGCCCAGGCAGTAGCTTTATTTATTTTCCTCTCTCATGTATGCAGAGCCTTGTTCTGTAAGAAACTTAATTTGTCTTCTTTTTCTGTAGGGCTAATTCAAGTTTAGAGTAGTTAACTCTTAGTTGGGAGACGGTGACCTGTGAACAATAAGCCTACCGGGCCCCGCCCTTTAAACTGTAGTTGCTTTTTACATTTTATTTATGTAGAGTGTTTTTCTGTCAGAAACTTAATTATGTTTATATTGCTGTAAGGCTAACTAGAATATAGGGTAGTTAATCATTTGATGGGAGGCGGTGTCCTGGGAAGAATGAGCCTACTGGGCCCCGCCCCCTAAACTATAGGTGAACAGCGCACCCAGTCACTTGCTATTTTGGTGAAGAGGTTAGTTCCGTCAGGTACTGATTGTTCACAAAAATAATCAAAAGGCTAACCAGAATTTACTTTAGTTATTTTTTAGTCTGGCCAATTTTGAGTACTTCTTGTCTCACAATTGTTACTGTAATGCCGTAGACAGTACAGCCATCGACGTGCAGGGTGAACGACAGTTGTAGATGCCTTGAGAGTTATGGGAGATCAGGTTGGATGATACATGGGCTAGCTGTAACTAGTAAGTAGGGTATAACCTGTCTTACTAGAGCACCTGTGAATGATGTTCTAGCTGGTCTTGTACCTTAAATTGCTGGAGAACGGTGCAGCAAGATCAGGCATTTTGTTCCTTCTTTTTTTTTCCTTCATTTTTCCTTCTTTTTTCTCTCTGTAGGGCTAGTTCGTAGTTTAAGGTGCTTGCTATGTGTCATCATGCCATTATCTCCATGCTCGTGACAGATCAACGGCTCGCCCAATCAGTTGCTTTGTTGCATTTATTCATGTGGAGTTTTGTTCTATCAGAAACTTAATTATTTTTTGTTCTTGTAAGGCTCACTAGAATATAGGGTATTTAATTACTGGTTTGGAGAGGATGACCTGTGAAAAATGATCCTACCGGGCCTCGCCCCTTTAACTGTACGGGAATAGCACGCCCAGACAGTAGCTTTTTTTTTCTTCCATCTCTCTTATATTCAGAGCCTTGTTCTGTAAGAAAGTTAATTTTTCTTCTTTTTCTGTAGGGCTATTAAAAGTTTAGCGTAGTTACCTCTTAGTTGGGAGACGGTGACCTGTGAACAATAAGCCTACCGGGCCCCGCCCTTTAAACTGTAGTTGCTGTTTATATTTTATTTATGTAGAGTTTTTTTTCTGTCGGAAACTTAATTATGTTTTTATTGCTGTAAGGTTAACTAGAATATAGGGTAGTTAATCATTTGATGGGAGGCGGTGTTCTGGTAAGAATGAGCCTACCGGGACCCGCCCCCTAAACTATAGGTGAACAGCGCTCCCAGTCACTTGCTATTTTGGTGAAGAGGTTAGTTTCGTCAGGTACTGATTGTTCACAAAATAATAAAAAGGCTCACTATAATTTACTTTAGTTACTTTTTAGTCTGGCCAATTTTGAGTACTTCTTGTCTCACAATTGTTACTGCAATGCCGTAGACAGTACAGCCATCGACGTGCAGGGTGAGCGACAGTTGTAGATGCCTTGAGAGTTATGGGAGATCAGGTTGGATGATACATGGGCTAGCTGTAACTAGTAAGTAGGGTATAACCTGTCTTACTAGAGCACCTGTGAATGATGTTCTAGCTGGTCTTGTACCTTAAAATCCTGGAGAACGGTGCAGCAAGATCATGCATTTTGTTCCTTCTTTTTTTTCCTTCATTTTGTCCTTCTTTTTTCTCTCTGTAGGGCTAGTTCGTAGTTTAAGGTGCTTGCTATGTGTCATCATGCCATTATCTTCATGCTCGTGACAGATCAACGGCTCGCCCAATCAGTTGCTTTGTTTCATTTATTCATGTGGAGTTTTGTTCTATCAGAAACTTAATAATTTTTTGTTCTTGTAAGGCTAACTAGAATATAGAGTAGTTAATTACTGGCTGAGAGACGGTGACCTATGAATAATGAGCCTACCGGGCCCCGCCCCTTAAACTGTAGGTGAATAGCACGCCCAGGCAGTAGCTTTATTTATTTTCCTCTCTCATGTATGCAGAGCCTTGTTCTGTAAGAAACTTAATTTGTCTTCTTTTTCTGTAGGGCTAATTCAAGTTTAGAGTAGTTAACTCTTAGTTGGGAGACGGTGACCTGTGAACAATAAGCCTACCGGGCCCCGCCCTTTAAACTGTAGTTGCTTTTTACATTTTATTTATGTAGAGTGTTTTTCTGTCAGAAACTTAATTATGTTTATATTGCTGTAAGGCTAACTAGAATATAGGGTAGTTAATCATTTGATGGGAGGCGGTGTCCTGGGAAGAATGAGCCTACTGGGCCCCGCCCCCTAAACTATAGGTGAACAGCGCACCCAGTCACTTGCTATTTTGGTGAAGAGGTTAGTTCCGTCAGGTACTGATTGTTCACAAAAATAATCAAAAGGCTAACCAGAATTTACTTTAGTTATTTTTTAGTCTGGCCAATTTTGAGTACTTCTTGTCTCACAATTGTTACTGTAATGCCGTAGACAGTACAGCCATCGACGTGCAGGGTGAACGACAGTTGTAGATGCCTTGAGAGTTATGGGAGATCAGGTTGGATGATACATGGGCTAGCTGTAACTAGTAAGTAGGGTATAACCTGTCTTACTAGAGCACCTGTGAATGATGTTCTAGCTGGTCTTGTACCTTAAATTGCTGGAGAACGGTGCAGCAAGATCAGGCATTTTGTTCCTTCTTTTTTTTTCCTTCATTTTTCCTTCTTTTTTCTCTCTGTAGGGCTAGTTCGTAGTTTAAGGTGCTTGCTATGTGTCATCATGCCATTATCTCCATGCTCGTGACAGATCAACGGCTCGCCCAATCAGTTGCTTTGTTGCATTTATTCATGTGGAGTTTTGTTCTATCAGAAACTTAATTATTTTTTGTTCTTGTAAGGCTCACTAGAATATAGGGTATTTAATTACTGGTTTGGAGAGGATGACCTGTGAAAAATGATCCTACCGGGCCTCGCCCCTTTAACTGTACGGGAATAGCACGCCCAGACAGTAGCTTTTTTTTTCTTCCATCTCTCTTATATTCAGAGCCTTGTTCTGTAAGAAAGTTAATTTTTCTTCTTTTTCTGTAGGGCTATTAAAAGTTTAGCGTAGTTACCTCTTAGTTGGGAGACGGTGACCTGTGAACAATAAGCCTACCGGGCCCCGCCCTTTAAACTGTAGTTGCTGTTTATATTTTATTTATGTAGAGTTTTTTTTCTGTCGGAAACTTAATTATGTTTTTATTGCTGTAAGGTTAACTAGAATATAGGGTAGTTAATCATTTGATGGGAGGCGGTGTTCTGGTAAGAATGAGCCTACCGGGACCCGCCCCCTAAACTATAGGTGAACAGCGCTCCCAGTCACTTGCTATTTTGGTGAAGAGGTTAGTTTCGTCAGGTACTGATTGTTCACAAAATAATAAAAAGGCTCACTATAATTTACTTTAGTTACTTTTTAGTCTGGCCAATTTTGAGTACTTCTTGTCTCACAATTGTTACTGCAATGCCGTAGACAGTACAGCCATCGACGTGCAGGGTGAGCGACAGTTGTAGATGCCTTGAGAGTTATGGGAGATCAGGTTGGATTATACATGGGCTAGCTGTAACTAGTAAGTAGGGTATAACCTGTCTTACTAGAGCACCTGTGAACGATGTTCTAGCTGGTCTTGTACCTTAAAATCCTGGAGAACGGTGCAGCAAGATCAGGCATTTTGTTCCTTCTTTTTTTTCCTTCATTTTGTCCTTCTTTTTTCTCTCTGTAGGGCTAGTTCGTAGTTTAAGGTGCTTGCTATGTGTCATCATGCCATTATCTTCATGCTCGTGACAGATCAACGGCTCGCCCAATCAGTTGCTTTGTTTCATTTATTCATGTGGAGTTTTGTTCTATCAGAAACTTAATAATTTTTTGTTCTTGTAAGGCTAACTAGAATATAGAGTAGTTAATTACTGGCTGAGAGACGGTGACCTATGAATAATGAGCCTACCGGGCCCCGCCCCTTAAACTGTAGGTGAATAGCACGCCCAGGCAGTAGCTTTATTTATTTTCCTCTCTCATGTATGCAGAGCCTTGTTCTGTAAGAAACTTAATTTGTCTTCTTTTTCTGTAGGGCTAATTCAAGTTTAGAGTAGTTAACTCTTAGTTGGGAGACGGTGACCTGTGAACAATAAGCCTACCGGGCCCCGCCCTTTAAACTGTAGTTGCTTTTTACATTTTATTTATGTAGAGTGTTTTTCTGTCAGAAACTTAATTATGTTTATATTGCTGTAAGGCTAACTAGAATATAGGGTAGTTAATCATTTGATGGGAGGCGGTGTCCTGGGAAGAATGAGCCTACTGGGCCCCGCCCCCTAAACTATAGGTGAACAGCGCACCCAGTCACTTGCTATTTTGGTGAAGAGGTTAGTTCCGTCAGGTACTGATTGTTCACAAAAATAATCAAAAGGCTAACCAGAATTTACTTTAGTTATTTTTTAGTCTGGCCAATTTTGAGTACTTCTTGTCTCACAATTGTTACTGTAATGCCGTAGACAGTACAGCCATCGACGTGCAGGGTGAACGACAGTTGTAGATGCCTTGAGAGTTATGGGAGATCAGGTTGGATGATACATGGGCTAGCTGTAACTAGTAAGTAGGGTATAACCTGTCTTACTAGAGCACCTGTGAATGATGTTCTAGCTGGTCTTGTACCTTAAATTGCTGGAGAACGGTGCAGCAAGATCAGGCATTTTGTTCCTTCTTTTTTTTTCCTTCATTTTTCCTTCTTTTTTCTCTCTGTAGGGCTAGTTCGTAGTTTAAGGTGCTTGCTATGTGTCATCATGCCATTATCTCCATGCTCGTGACAGATCAACGGCTCGCCCAATCAGTTGCTTTGTTGCATTTATTCATGTGGAGTTTTGTTCTATCAGAAACTTAATTATTTTTTGTTCTTGTAAGGCTCACTAGAATATAGGGTATTTAATTACTGGTTTGGAGAGGATGACCTGTGAAAAATGATCCTACCGGGCCTCGCCCCTTTAACTGTACGGGAATAGCACGCCCAGACAGTAGCTTTTTTTTTCTTCCATCTCTCTTATATTCAGAGCCTTGTTCTGTAAGAAAGTTAATTTTTCTTCTTTTTCTGTAGGGCTATTAAAAGTTTAGCGTAGTTACCTCTTAGTTGGGAGACGGTGACCTGTGAACAATAAGCCTACCGGGCCCCGCCCTTTAAACTGTAGTTGCTGTTTATATTTTATTTATGTAGAGTTTTTTTTCTGTCGGAAACTTAATTATGTTTTTATTGCTGTAAGGTTAACTAGAATATAGGGTAGTTAATCATTTGATGGGAGGCGGTGTTCTGGTAAGAATGAGCCTACCGGGACCCGCCCCCTAAACTATAGGTGAACAGCGCTCCCAGTCACTTGCTATTTTGGTGAAGAGGTTAGTTTCGTCAGGTACTGATTGTTCACAAAATAATAAAAAGGCTCACTATAATTTACTTTAGTTACTTTTTAGTCTGGCCAATTTTGAGTACTTCTTGTCTCACAATTGTTACTGCAATGCCGTAGACAGTACAGCCATCGACGTGCAGGGTGAGCGACAGTTGTAGATGCCTTGAGAGTTATGGGAGATCAGGTTGGATGATACATGGGCTAGCTGTAACTAGTAAGTAGGGTATAACCTGTCTTACTAGAGTACCTGTGAATGATGTTCTAGCTGGTCTTGTACCTTAAAATCCTGGAGAACGGTGCAGCAAGATCATGCATTTTGTTCCTTCTTTTTTTTCCTTCATTTTGTCCTTCTTTTTTCTCTCTGTAGGGCTAGTTCGTAGTTTAAGGTGCTTGCTATGTGTCATCATGCCATTATCTTCATGCTCGTGACAGATCAACGGCTCGCCCAATCAGTTGCTTTGTTTCATTTATTCATGTGGAGTTTTGTTCTATCAGAAACTTAATAATTTTTTGTTCTTGCAAGGCTAACTAGAATATAGAGTAGTTAATTACTGGCTGAGAGACGGTGACCTATGAATAATGAGCCTACCGGGCCCCGCCCCTTAAACTGTAGGTGAATAGCACGCCCAGGCAGTAGCTTTATTTATTTTCCTCTCTCATGTATGCAGAGCCTTGTTCTGTAAGAAACTTAATTTGTCTTCTTTTTCTGTAGGGCTAATTCAAGTTTAGAGTAGTTAACTCTTAGTTGGGAGACGGTGACCTGTGAACAATAAGCCTACCGGGCCCCGCCCTTTAAACTGTAGTTGCTTTTTACATTTTATTTATGTAGAGTGTTTTTCTGTCAGAAACTTAATTATGTTTATATTGCTGTAAGGCTAACTAGAATATAGGGTAGTTAATCATTTGATGGGAGGCGGTGTCCTGGGAAGAATGAGCCTACCGGGCCCCGCCCCCTAAACTATAGGTGAACAGTGCACCCGGTCACTTGCTATTTTGGTGAAGAGGTTAGTTCCGTCAGGTACTGATTTTTCACAAAATAATCAAAAGGCTAACCAGAATTTACTTTAGTTATTTTTTAGTCTGGCCAATTTTGAGTACTTCTTGTCTCACAATTGTTACTGTAATGCCGTAGACAGTACAGCCATCGACGTGCAGGGTGAACGACAGTTGTAGATGCCTTGAGAGTTATGGGAGATCAGGTTGGATGATACATGGGCTAGCTGTAACTAGTAAGTAGGGTATAACCTGTCTTACTAGAGCACCTGTGAATGATGTTCTAGCTGGTCTTGTACCTTAAAATCCTGGAGAACGGTGCAGCAAGATCAGGCATTTTGTTCCTTCTTTTTTTTCCTTCATTTTGTCCTTCTTTTTTCTCTCTGTAGGGCTAGTTCGTAGTTTAAGGTGCTTGCTATGTGTCATCATGCCATTATCTTCATGCTCGTGACAGATCAACGGCTCGCCCAATCAGTTGCTTTGTTTCATTTATTCATGTGGAGTTTTGTTCTATCAGAAACTTAATAATTTTTTGTTCTTGTAAGGCTAACTAGAATATAGAGTAGTTAATTACTGGCTGAGAGACGGTGACCTATGAATAATGAGCCTACCGGGCCCCGCCCCTTAAACTGTAGGTGAATAGCACGCCCAGGCAGTAGCTTTATTTATTTTCCTCTCTCATGACTATGCAGAGCCTTGTTCTGTAAGAAACTTAATTTGTCTTCTTTTTCTGTAGGGCTAATTCAAGTTTAGAGTAGTTAACTCTTAGTTGGGAGACGGTGACCTGTGAACAATAAGCCTACCGGGCCCCGCCCTTTAAACTGTAGTTGCTTTTTACATTTTATTTATGTAGAGTGTTTTTCTGTCAGAAACTTAATTATGTTTATATTGCTGTAAGGCTAACTAGAATATAGGGTAGTTAATCATTTGATGGGAGGCGGTGTCCTGGGAAGAATGAGCCTACCGGGCCCCGCCCCCTAAACTATAGGTGAACAGTGCACCCAGTCACTTGCTATTTTGGTGAAGAGGTTAGTTCCGTCAGGTACTGATTGTTCACAAAATAATCAAAAGGCTAACCAGAATTTACTTTAGTTATTTTTTAGTCTGGCCAATTTTGAGTACTTCTTGTCTCACAATTGTTACTGTAATGCCGTAGACAGTACAGCCATCGACGTGCAGGGTGAACGACAGTTGTAGATGCCTTGAGAGTTATGGGAGATTAGGTTATATGATACATGGGCTAGCTGTAACTAGTAAGTAGGGTATAACCTGTCTTACTAGAGCACCTGTGAATGATGTTCTAGCTTGTCTTGTACCTTAAATTGCTGGAGAACGGTGCAGCAAGATCAGGCATTTTGTTCCTTCTTTTTTTTCCTTCATTTTTTCCTTCTTTTTTCTCTCTGTAGGGCTAGTTCGTAGTTTAAGGTGCTTGCTATGTGTCATCATGCCATTATCTCCATGCTCGTGACAGATCAACGGCTCGCCCAATCAGTTGCTTTGTTTCATTTATTCATGTGGAGTTTTGTTCTATCAGAAACTTAATAATTTTTTGTTCTTGTAAGGCTAACTAGAAAATAGAGTAGTTAATTACTGGCTGAGAGACGGTGACCTATGAATAATGAGCCTACCGGGGCCCGCCCCTTAAACTGTAGGTGAATAGCACGCCCAGGCAGTAGCTTTATTTATTTTCCTCTCTCATGTATGCAGAGCCTTGTTCTGTAAGAAACTTAAATGTCTTCTTTTTCTGTAGGGCTATTAAAAGTTTAGCGTAGTTACCTCTTAGTTGGGAGACGGTGACCTGTGAACAATAAGCCTACCGGGCCCCGCCCTTTAAACTGTAGTTGCTGTTTATATTTTATTTATGTAGAGTTTTTTTTCTGTCGGAAACTTAATTATGTTTTTATTGCTGTAAGGTTAACTAGAATATAGGGTAGTTAATCATTTGATGGGAGGCGGTGTTCTGGTAAGAATGAGCCTACCGGGACCCGCCCCCTAAACTATAGGTGAACAGCGCTCCCAGTCACTTGCTATTTTGGTGAAGAGGTTAGTTTCGTCAGGTACTGATTGTTCACAAAATAATAAAAAGGCTCACTATAATTTACTTTAGTTACTTTTTAGTCTGGCCAATTTTGAGTACTTCTTGTCTCACAATTGTTACTGCAATGCCGTAGACAGTACAGCCATCGACGTGCAGGGTGAGCGACAGTTGTAGATGCCTTGAGAGTTATGGGAGATCAGGTTGGATGATACATGGGCTAGCTGTAACTAGTAAGTAGGGTATAACCTGTCTTACTAGAGCACCTGTGAATGATGTTCTAGCTGGTCTTGTACCTTAAAATCCTGGAGAACGGTGCAGCAAGATCAGGCATTTTGTTCCTTCTTTTTTTTCCTTCATTTTGTCCTTCTTTTTTCTCTCTGTAGGGCTAGTTCGTAGTTTAAGGTGCTTGCTATGTGTCATCATGCCATTATCTTCATGCTCGTGACAGATCAACGGCTCGCCCAATCAGTTGCTTTGTTTCATTTATTCATGTGGAGTTTTGTTCTATCAGAAACTTAATAATTTTTTGTTCTTGTAAGGCTAACTAGAATATAGAGTAGTTAATTACTGGCTGAGAGACGGTGACCTATGAATAATGAGCCTACCGGGCCCCGCCCCTTAAACTGTAGGTGAATAGCACGCCCAGGCAGTAGCTTTATTTATTTTCCTCTCTCATGTATGCAGAGCCTTGTTCTGTAAGAAACTTAATTTGTCTTCTTTTTCTGTAGGGCTAATTCAAGTTTAGAGTAGTTAACTCTTAGTTGGGAGACGGTGACCTGTGAACAATAAGCCTACCGGGCCCCCCCCCCCTTTAAACTGTAGTTGCTTTTTACATTTTATTTATGTAGAGTGTTTTTCTGTCAGAAACTTAATTATTTTTATATTGCTGTAAGGCTAACTAGAATATAGGGTAGTTAATCATTTGATGGGAGGCGGTGTCCTGGGAAGAATGAGCCTACCGAGCCCCGCCCCCTAAACTATAGGTGAACAGCGCACCCAGTCACTTGCTATTTTGGTGAAGAGGTTAGTTCCGTCAGGTACTGATTGTTCACAAAATAATCAAAAGGCTAACCAGAATTTACTTTAGTTATTTTTTTGTCTGGCCAATTTTGAGTACTTCTTGTCTCACAATTGTTACTGTAATGCCGTAGACAGTACAGCCATCGACGTGCAGGGTGATGAACAGTTGTAGATGCCTTGAGAGTTATGGGAGATCAGGTTGGATGATACATGGGCTAGCTGTAACTAGTAAGTAGGGTATAACCTGTCTTACTAGAGCACCTTTGAATGATGTTCTAGCTGGTCTTGTACCTTAAATTGCTGGAGAACGGTGCAGCAAGATCAGGCATTTTGTTCCTTCTTTTTTTTCCTTCATTTTTTCCTTCTTTTTTCTCTCTGTAGGGCTAGTTCGTAGTTTAAGGTGCTTGCTATGTGTCATCATGCCATTATCTCCATGCTCGTGACAGATCAACGGCTCGCCCAATCAGTTGCTTTGTTTCATTTATTCATGTGGAGTTTTGTTCTATCAGAAACTTAATTATTTTTTGTTCTTGTAAGGCTAACTAAAATATAGGTTATTTAATTACTGGTTTGGAGAGGATGACCTGTGAAAAATGATCCTACCGGGCCTCGCCCCTTTAACTGTACGGGAATAGCACGCCCAGACAGTGGCTTTTTTTTTCTTCCATCTCTCTTATATTCAGAGCCTTGTTCTGTAAGAAAGTTAATTTTTCTTCTTTTTCTGTAGGGCTATTAAAAGTTTAGCGTAGTTACCTCTTAGTTGGGAGACGGTGACCTGTGAACAATAAGCCTACCGGGCCCCGCCCTTTAAACTGTAGTTGCTGTTTATATTTTATTTATGTAGAGTTTTTTTTCTGTCGGAAACTTAATTATGTTTTTATTGCTGTAAGGTTAACTAGAATATAGGGTAGTTAATCATTTGATGGGAGGCGGTGTTCTGGTAAGAATGAGCCTACCGGGACCCGCCCCCTAAACTATAGGTGAACAGCGCACCCAGTCACTTGCTATTTTGGTGAAGAGGTTTGTTTCGTCAGGTACTGATTGTTCACAAAATAATAAAAAGGCTCACTATAATTTACTTTAGTTACTTTTTAGTCTGGCCAATTTTGAGTACTTCTTGTCTCACAATTGTTACTGCAATGCCGTAGACAGTACAGCCATCGACGTGCAGGGTGAGCGACAGTTGTAGATGCCTTGAGAGTTATGGGAGATCAGGTTGGATGATACATGGGCTAGCTGTAACTAGTAAGTAGGGTATAACCTGTCTTACTAGAGCACCTGTGAATGATGTTCTAGCTGGTCTTGTACCTTAAAATCCTGGAGAACGGTGCAGCAAGATCAGGCATTTTGTTCCTTCTTTTTTTTCCTTCATTTTGTCCTTCTTTTTTCTCTCTGTAGGGCTAGTTCGTAGTTTAAGGTGCTTGCTATGTGTCATCATGCCATTATCTTCATGCTCGTAACAGATCAACGGCTCGCCCAATCAGTTGCTTTGTTTCATTTATTCATGTGGAGTTTTGTTCTATCAGAAACTTAATTATTTTTTGTTCTTGTAAGGCTAACTAGAATATGGGGTATTTATTTACTGGTTTGGAGACGATGACCTGTGAAAATGATCCTACCGGTTTCGCCCCTTAAACTGTAGGTGAATAGCACGCCCAGACAGTAGCTTTTTTTCTTTTCCTCTCTCTTATATTCAGAGCCTTGTTCTGTAAGAAAGTTAATTGTTCTTCTTTTTCTGTAGGGATATTAAAAGTTTAGCGTAGTTACCTCTTAGTTGGGAGACGGTGACCTGTGAGCAATAAGCCTACCGGGCCCCGCCCTTTAAACTGTAGTTGCTTTTTACATTTTATTTATGTAGGGTTTTTTTCTGTCAGAAACTTAATTATGTTTATATTGCTGTAAGGCTAACTAGAATATAGGGTAGTTAATCATTTGATGGGAGGCCATGTCCTGGGAAGAATGAGCCTACAGGGCCCCGCCCCCTAAACTACAGGTAAACAGCGCATCCAGTCACTTGCTATTTTGGTGAAGAGGTTAGTTTCTTAAGGCACTGATTGTTCACAAATTAATCGAAAGGCTCACCAGAATTTACTTTAGTTATTTTTTAGTCTGGCCAATTTTGAGTACTTCTTGTCTCACAATTATTACTGTAATGCCGTAGACAGTACAGCCATCGACGTGCAGGGTGAACGACAGTTGTAGATGCCTTGAGAGTTATGGGAGATCAGGTTGGATGATACATGGGCTAGCTGTAACTAGTAAGTAGGGTATAACCTGTCTTACTAGAGCACCTGTCAATGATGTTCTAGCTGGTCTTGTACCTTAAATTGCTGGAGAACGGTGCAGCAAGATCAGGCATTTTGTTCCTTCTTTTTTTTTCCTTCATTTTTTCCTTCTTTTTTCTCTCTGTAGGGCTAGTTCGTAGTTTAAGGTGCTTGCTATGTGTCATCATGCCATTATCTTCATGCTCGTGACAGATCAACGGCTCGCCCAATCAGATGCTTTGTTTTATTTATTCATGTGTAGTTTTGTTCTATCAGAAACTTAATTATTTTTTGTTCTTGTAAGGCTAACTAGAATATGGGGTATTTATTTACTGGTTTGGAGACGATGACCTGTGAATAATGATCCTACCGGTTTCGCCCCTTCAACTGTAGGTGAATAGCACGCCCAGACAGTAGCTTTTTTTCTTTTCCTCTCTCTTATATTCAGAGCCTTGTTCTGTAAGAAAGTTAATTTTTCTTCTTTTTCTGTAGGGCTATTAAAAGTTTAGCGTAGTTACCTCTTAGTTGGGAGACGGTGACCGGTGAGCAATAAGCCTACCGGGCCCCGCCCTTTAAACTGTAGTTGCTTTTTACATTTGATTAATGTAGGGTTTTTTTCTGTCAGAAACTTAATTATGTTTTTATTGCTGTAAGGCTAACTAGAATATAGGATAGTTAATCATTTGATGGGAGGCGGTGTCCTGGGAAGAATGAGCCTACAGGGCCCCGCCCCCTGAACAGCGCATCCAGTCACTTGCTATTTTGGTGAAGAGGTTAGTTTCGTCAGGTACTGATTGTTCACAAAATAATCGAAAGGCTCACCAGAATTTACTTTAGTTATTTTTTAGTCTGGCCAATTTTGAATACGTCTTGTCTCACAATTGTTACTGTAATGCCGTAGACAGTACAGCCATCGACGTGCAGGGTGAACGACAGTTGTAGATGCCTTGAGAGTTATGGGAGATCAGGTTGGATGATACATGGGCTAGCTGTAACTAGTAAGTAGGGTATAACCTGTCTTACTAGAGCACCTGTCAATGATGTTCTAGCTGGTCTTGTACCTTAAATTGCTGGAGAACGGTGCAGCAAGATCAGGCATTTTGTTCCTTCTTTTTTTTTCCTTCATTTTTTCCTTCTTTTTTCTCTCTGTAGGGCTAGTTCGTAGTTTAAGGTGCTTGCTATGTGTCATCATGCCATTATCTTCATGCTCGTGACAGATCAACGGCTTGCCCAATCAGATGCTTTGTTTTATTTATTCATGTGTAGTTTTGTTCTATCAGTAACTTAATTATTTTTTGTTCTTGTAAGGCTAACTAGAATATGGGGTATTTATTTACTGGTTTGGAGACGATGACCTGTGAATAATGATCCTACCGGTTTCGCCCCTTCAACTGTAGGTGAATAGCACGCCCAGACAGTAGCTTTTTTTCTTTTCCTCTCTCTTATATTCAGAGCCTTGTTCTGTAAGAAAGTTAATTTTTCTTCTTTTTCTGTAGGGCTATTAAAAGTTTAGCGTAGTTACCTCTTAGTTGGGAGACGGTGACCGGTGAGCAATAAGCCTACCGGGCCCCGCCCTTTTAACTGTAGTTGCTTTTTACATTTTATTAATGTAGGGTTTTTTTCTGTCAGAAACTTAATTATGTTTTTATTGCTGTAAGGCTAACTAGAATATAGGGTAGTTAATCATTTGATGGGAGGCGGTGTCCTGGGAAGAATGAGCCTACAGGGCCCCGCCCCCTGAACAGCGCATCCAGTCACTTGCTATTTTGGTGAAGAGGTTAGTTTCTTAAGGTACTGATTGTTCACAAAATAATCGAAAGGCTCACCAGAATTTACTTTAGTTATTTTTTAGTCTGGCCAATTTTGAATACGTCTTGTCTCACAATTGTTACTGTAATGCCGTAGACAGTACAGCCATCGACGTGCAGGGTGATGGACAGTTGTAGATGCCTGGAGAGTTATGGGAGATCAGGTTGGATGATACATGGGCTAGCTGTAACTAGTAAGTAGGGTATAACCTGTCTTACTAGAGCACCTGTGAATGATGTTCTAGCTGGTCTTGTACCTTAAATTGCTGGAGAACGGTGCAGCAAGATCAGGCATTTTGTTCCTTCTTTTTTTTTCCTTCATTTTGTCCTTCTTTTTTCTCTCTGTAGGGCTTGTTCGTAGTTTAAGGTGCTTGCTATGTGTCATCATGCCATTATCTTCATGCTCGTGACAGATCAACGGCTCGCCCAATCAGATGCTTTGTTTTATTTATTCATGTGTAGTTTTGTTCTATCAGAAACTTAATTATTTTTTGTTCTTGTAAGGCTAACTAGAATATGGGGTATTTAATTACTGGTTTGGAGACGATGACCTGTGAATAATGATTCTACCGGTTTCGCCCCTTTAACTGTAGATGAATAGCACGCCCAGACAGTAGCTTTTTTTCTTTTCCTCTCTCTTATATTCAGTGTCTTGTTCTGTAAGAAAGTTAATTTTTCTTCTTTTTCTGTAGGGCTATTAAAAGTTTAGCGTAGTTACCTCTTAGTTGGGAGACGGTGACCGGTGAGCAATAAGCCTACCGGGCCCCGCCCTTTAAACTGTAGTTGCTTTTTACATTTTATTTATGTAGGGTTTTTTTCTGTCAGAAACTTAATTATGTTTATATTGCTATAAGGCTAACTAGAATATAGGGTAGTTAATCATTTGATGGGAGGCGGTGTCCTGGGAAGAATGAGCCTACCGGGCCCCGCCCCCTAAACTATAGGTGAACAGCGCATCCAGTCACTTGCTATTTTGGTGAAGAGGTTAGTTTCGTCAGGTACTGATTGTTCACAAAATAATTGAAATGCTCACTATAATTTACTTTAGTTATTTTTTAGTCTGGCCAATTTTGAGTACTTCTTGTCTCACAATTGTTACTATAATGCCGCAGACAGTACAGCCAGCGACGTGCAGGGTGATGGACAGTTGTAGATGCATTGAGAGTTATGGGAGATCAGGTTGGATGATACATGGACTAGCTGTAACTAGTAGGTAGGGTATAACCTGTATTACTAGAGCACCTGTGAATGATGTTCTAGCTGGTCTTGTACCTTAAATTGCTGGAGAACGGTGCAGCAAGATCAGGCATTTTGTTCCTTCTTTTTTTGTCCTTCTTTTTTTCCTTCTTTTTTCTCTCTGTAGGGATAGTTCGTAGTTTAAGGTGCTTGCTATGTGTCATCATGCCATTCTCTTCATGCTCGTGACAGATCAACGGCTCGCCCAATCAGTTGCTTTGTTTCATTAATTCATGTGGAGTTTTGTTCTATCAAAAACTTAATTATTTTTTGTTCTTGTAAGGCTAACTAGAATATAGGGTAGTTAATTACTGGCTGAGAGACGCTGACCTGTGAATAATGAGCCTACCGGGCTCCGCCCCTTAAACTGTAGGTGAATAGCACGCCCAGGCAGTAGCTTTATTTATTTTCCTCTCTCATGTATGCAGAGCCTTGTTCTGTAAGAAACTTAATTTGTCTTCTCTTTCTGTAGGGCTAATTCAAGTTTAGAGTAGTTAATCATTTGATGGGAGGCGGTGTCCTGTGAACAATAAGCCTACCGGGCCCCGCCCTTTAAACTGTAGTTGGTTTTTTAAATTTTATGTATGTAGAGTTTCGTTCTGTCAGGAACTTAATTCTTTTTTGGGGTTAAAGGTAAAGACCAGTATTGGAAACGCCCCAATTTCAAAAAAATGAAATGGAAGCTCTCATTACCAATCATGTGAAAGAATATGTTTTGACTAAGACATGATGATAACAAATTTGCCGGGAAACCGCCTACTAATTCATATATTTGGTAAATTTGTTTCTCTCGTGGTCTTGTGAGAGATATAGGGTAGTCCCATATTTCTGTGTATAGTGCTTGTAACTTTACGAAGAATGGGCCAAATTTCTTATCATTTTGATGATTCCAGAACCTTGCAGATGCTAGATGCTAGATGATGAACCTTTTCTGATCGATTCCACAACGTTTCTTTTACAATGCAATCGCACGACCATTACTGGTCTTTACCTTTAAGGCTAACTAGAATATAGGGTAGTTAATCATTTGATGGGAGGCGGTGTCCTGTGAAGAATGAGCCTACCTGGCCCCGCCCCCTTAACTCTAGGTGAACAGCGCACCCAGTCACTTGCTATTTTGGTGAAGAGGTTAGTTTTGTCAGGTACTGATTGTTCACAAAATAATCGAAAGGCTCACCATAATTTAGTTTGTTAGTTTTTAGTCTGCAGACGGTCGATTTTTTGTTTGTAGAGGGGGGGGGGGGGTTGAATTTGGCCCCACCAAATTAAGGGGGACTAAGTGCCATACACAGGTTTTCCTACAAACAGACACCAGAAATACCATGTTTGTATCGTTTGATAGTGTATATATTCAATGAGTATCCATATTGTATGCCATGTTCGTCTTTTGCATGATTTCCGGATTTTATTCTCTGCAATCGGTCAGGAGGTTCGTTAGTGTAGATATATGTAGTTCCTGGCTGAGCGATGGTGAGCTGTGAATGATGAGCATACACGGCTCTCCCCTTAAACTATAGGTGAACAGCACGCTCAATTATATACACTGGTTTGTTTGTTTGTTTTTATTTTTGTTTTCTTTCTGTAGACCTTTGCATAGTTTTCCGTATATTCAATGACACTGATTTGTCTTTACGTTTTTATGTTTTCGTGTGAACATAGTTTACCTCTTACCATTTATATTTTGGGATGTAAGCCTTTTGAATGATTCACTTCATCTCTGGAAATAGTCATAGTGCTCCATGGATTGCGTATACACCTCAGATATTATTGGCCCCTTCCATCCTGTTTGTAGAGGCATGCATTTCACAATGCCTGTGTCCCATTTTTCTTTGTCCCTTTCAGTATTACTCAAGTTCCATACCTTACGATGGCTTGATACTATAGGTTTCCAAACGTTTTGAAGTAATGTAATTCTTTCTATTGGGGGCGGGAAGAGGGAGGCGATAGAGTGGTGGCGGAGGAGGGAAGGGCGAGAGAGTGGCGGGTAGGGAGGGGCGGTAGAGTGGCGGTGAGGGGCAGGGGAGAGGGGAAGGGGAGATAGATGGGAATAGGGGAAGGAGGGGAGAGAGTGACGGGGGGTATTTCCAGTGGGGCTATTGTACGTATCAGAAAGGTGAGCCCGTTTTATTTTTTAGGTTATAGGGTAGAAATTTTACAGCAGTAAATTCGGGACTAAAACGGGAAAGAGTTGCAAATGTTTTTACACATGACTTTCTTATCTCGTTGGTTCATTGAAATTTGCACCATCCATTCCGTGCCTAACCTTTTGTTTGAGTCTAATCAGTTATGGTGACAAGCATGATTCTGAAGTGCCGCTGGTGACTTCAAAAGCAGGTTTCCCTCTCTACCACTGGATCATGGAATGGCAGAGACAACCCTAGAGCCAGAGAACAAGCAGAGAACGATGTCAAATCCCGCTGCTGATGGTCATGTTTGTGAGCGTATGATCTATTGAAATAAAGATTTGTGAGGCAAGTGCTTGCTTAGTATGTGCACTGTTTACAGTGCTGATATTCGACAGGCATAGCTTCACAGGTCCTTGTTTCAGTGGTAGTCAGTGTAGTCACTGTGATGATCTTAGATCTAATACCCTTGGATACCCCCCCCCCCCTAAATCTGAATAAAACCTTCACATGTTGGGGGCAGGCTGTGGCATTTCATTTAGTATTCAGACAAAGATTCAACCTGGGAATTAATTTCAGTAGATTTCGATTTTTTTTTTTAATTTTGAGAAAATGAGAATATAATTATAGACTATTTGTTTTCAATCAGTCATTTTATAAGGTATCCATTTTCATTATTTATATATATATGTTGAACAAGTCAAATTGTATATAAATTCATTTCAGAATCATAAAGAAAAGAATCTTGAAATAAATTATCAACATTCCGTTATAGACAAGAAAAACTTAATCATTTTGACTTATACGCTTTACGTGCGTTACATACCCCCTTTTTACACTTTTATTTGTTTTCAAAATAAAAAAAGTACATTGATAGGACCAAGAATTATTTTTTGAACATTTTGTATCTCTCATAAAACCTTTGATTTTTTATACAAGATGCTAGAATTTTTCATCGATTAATAATGGACGCAATATCAAAATTTCCGCAGATTCACGAATTCGCTTAGCTCTGTCTAATAAGATACAGAACTGTGAAGCGTATTGCACTTTACGGCGTCATAAAAGAACCGCGCGCCGCGGGTATCTGAACGAGGCTTTAGTGCATGGCGTTAAATTTGCTCCTTCTGGCTAGAGAGAGGGGGAAGAGTCCTTGATAGAATACTCCTGAAACTCCTGATTCCCAATCTAGGGGCAGTTTACAGGCCTGGGACTGAAATGACACATATTGTCTTGTTTTCACACTTTGGTATCCAGTAGTTACCCCTCCTCCTCAAATCTCTACTAAAGATTAAAGGTCAAACATCTCTATACAGTCATGGTTGATTAGCCAGATATTATGATACATTTGGGACTTTGCACTGGAAAACGTAATGATAATGGAGGCTTGTTTTCTTTGCAGGTCTTTCTGAAAGGCATTTTTCTTTCATGTTTGTTTCATATCAAGTCATAGGGTTACTTACTTCAAATACAAATGGTGATACGTGCTTGTTGCAATTAAGGCAACAATTTCATTTCAGGAAGTTAGCTTTCTAGCCAAAATGTTATTCTATGTCTTTGGTCATATATCTAATTTTCAGTTTTCCATTTGTAAATGTTAAACTGCCACCCCCCCCCCCCCCAAAAAAAAAAAACAGACATCCAAACGGTAGAAACTTCTTTATAGTATACATCATCATTGGAATGATACAGGTGGATGTACTCGTAATGGTCAAAAATGAGCAATACACATATTTTTATTCTAAAATACTTTTTCTTTTTTCTGCGACCTTTGATAAAAGTATATTTTTTCAAGTTCAAGTTCGTTTATTTATTTCATTTCCATAAAAAACACAGCAAATGCAAAGAAAAATAATTTTTCTTTTTTCTGCGACCTTTGATAAAAGTGTATTTTTGCCCTTAAAAGAGTCTCGAAAGGAGAGTTTTGCACTTTATTATAGGTAACTACTGTTGCAATTTAATTTTTTTTTAAAGACATTAAAACGTCACACATATGTTCCTGGCTCAAGTAACTGAATTTATTTATACATCTTTGATTATGCCTTCAATATAGTAGGTTTTTGGGGCTGGCCACTTTAGCCATTAATTTTCAAGTTTGCACAACACACCTTATGTGACGAGAAATGCCATGGCTAAAATAACACTAAGCTTGTGTTTTGAGATGGGATATATCATGTACATGGCTTCTCGGTTAATCTATTCCTGTGCTTTGGGCTTTCTTTGGGATGCAATATTATTATACACCAGTGACTGAAGAATTAGGCAACCCGATGACGATATTTTAACATCAGATTTCTCTACCCCTCCCCCTCACTTTCTTAATCGGAGCTTCGCTGGTTCTTTCTCCCCCGGCTCAACCCTCTTGGATGTTGACCTCTGGTCATCCCCTTATTCGCACTGCATATCACTCTCATACATCCATAGGTTAGCAGGCTAACATTTTTCTCTTCTTGTTCCCAACCTCTAGGGGTGTCTCCTGCCATTTCATGTGAAGATGGTGCAGAAGGGAATCTGTATTTGGAGCCATCAACTGTTCTCCTGGATCATCCTTGTCACCTGAACTGTGATGACCCAAACATCAGGTTTCGACACTGGATGGATGAGAAGCAGATTTCATGGAATCAAGGTAGTAAGAAAGTCACGTTTAAAAGCATTTGCCATTAATTTTAAGGTTTTTTAAAGGGTTGGTCCAAAATATGTAGAATACATCCTTTCTGTCATGATTGGTTTAACATGACAATTTTCGGCATGGCTGTACATTGTCAAATTTCCCAAATGGTATTCTACATACATTAGTTAGGATTTTGGGGCTTTGTGTTCTGATGTAAGGTGGGAGGGGAGGTATTCATACTTTAAAGGGCTGGCTTGTTTGCGTAAGTTACTTACAGTATGTCAGTTAGATTCTTCATGGAGGAGGGGGCACGGGTCGGTCTGACCCTTTAATATCCTAGTGGTTTTAATGATTAGATATTTCTATTAATGCTTTGAGAGCATGTCCTAGATTCCTTCCCTTTGTGGTGTGAATATATTTAGGGTATGCCCGTTGGTTTTTTTAAAGGAGAGGGGGCGGGCCTGCTGTGTCCTTTAATTCGCGAGTCTTATTGATGTAATATTCTTTCTGTTTGCTGGCTTCTTTTGGGATATGGTCTAGATTTGTTTTCTCCCCTTTTAGTTGTTGTTGAATTCTAGATGGAACGCATTGATGGGCCACGCCTGTTAATTTTTTGTTGTTGTATATGTCTGGCCAATTTTGAGCACACCTTGTCTCATAATTGCTACTGCAATAACGTAAACAGTACAGCCAGCGACGTGCTTAATAATCAGAGTTGATTATAAATGGTCATTGAGGCAATTATGACTTAAGACCATAATAGTGTCAGCGGCATGTCTTTGAGCTGGAAGACTTTGACTAGCAGTGCCGCAAGGCTTGTGTTTTCCGCTTCACTTCGGACTCACACACAACCTCTTGGACTCAATATGCAATGGTTGCCTGTGCGACATAGAATAACTTTCAAAATCCTACGGCTAGTCAACAAGTCTATTAATGTCCAGAGTGCATAAATGATTGCCTGGTTCGTTGTCCTCAGGTCCATCATTTACATGCTTACTAATCGTCTCTCTAAGAAAAGTGTGGGAGAACGTCTTACCCACTGATGGAACAAGATACCTACTATTGTGAAGACAGTTTCATCGTTTGACTATTTCAAGAAACGTCCTATTTATTGTTAGAGGACAATGGATTGTGTTGACTCACCTGGTCTTTTTTAAAGCGATACGCTATTGTTTAAGTGACCCAAATAACTTTCTGGAGTAATGTGGGTAACTGTGTAACTGCAAAAAAAAAGCGCTTTATTGAATACCTGGTTTGGATTGGATTGGATTGGATACCTGATTGAAATCCCCACAACAACCGAATCAATTTGGCCTCTTTCCTTGTAATGACAAGCCACATAGAGCCGACTGACTTAGGAACTAGAAACGGGAAACCAAACCAATTTGACCTCTTTCCTTTTGATGACACACCACATAGAGCCGACTGAGTGAGGGTATACGGACCAACAACCAAACTAATTTGGCCTCTTTCCTTGTAATGACACGCCACATAGAGCCGACTGACTGAGGAACTAGGAACGGACAACCAAACCAATTTGACCTCTTTCCTTGTGATGACACACCACATAGAGCCGACTGAGTGAAGGACTAGGGACAGACAACCAAACCAATTTGACCTCTTTCCTTGTGATGACATCCAACATAGAGCCGACCGAGTGAGGGACTAGGGACAGACAACCAAATCAATTTGAACTCTTTCCTTGTGATGAAATCCAACATAGAGCCGACCGAGTGAGGGACTAGGGACAGACAACCAAATCAATTTGAACTCTTTCCTTGTGATGAAATCCAACATAGAGCCGACCGAGTGAGGAACTAGGAACGGACAACCAAACCAATTTGACCTCTTTCCTTGTGATGACATCCTACATAGAGCCGACCGAGTGAAGAACTAGGAACGGACAAGCAAACCCGTTTAGACCTTTTCCTTGTGATGACACGCCACATAGAGCCGACCGAGTGAAGAACTAGGAACGGACAAGCAAACCCGTTTAGACCTTTTCCTTGTGATGACACGCCACATAGAGCCGACTGAGTGAGGGACTAGGAACGGACAACCAAACCAATTTGAACTCTTTCCTTGTGATGAAATCCTACATAGAGCCGACTGAGTGAGGGACTAGGGACAGACAACCAAACCAGTTTAGACCTTTTCCTTTTGATGACACGCCACATAGAGCCGACTGAGTGAGGGACTAGGAACGGACAACCAAACCAATTTGACCTCTTTCCTTGTGATGACATCCTACATAGAGCCGACCGAGTGAAGAACTAGGAAAGGACAACCAACTCGTTTAGACCTTTTCCTTTTGATGACACGCCACATAGAGCCGACTGAGTGAGGGTATACGGACCAACAACCAAACCAATTTGGCCTCTTTCCTTGTAATGACACGCCACATAGAGCCGACTGAGTGAGGAACTAGGAACGGACAACCAAACCAATTTGACCTCTTTCCTTGTGATGACCTCCCTTCATAGAGCAGACTGAGTGAGGGACTAGGGACAGACAAGCAAACCAGTTTAGACCCTTTCTTTGTGATGATACCCTGCATATAAGATCCGATGGTGGGACAAATCCTCAGGGAAAACATCAGAACTGGCATATGAAATGTGTTGACACTCTTTTAAGAAACCTCACTGAATTGTTCATAATGAATGTAAATGGACCGTTGTAAAGTTCAGTAGAGTCACATCTCTGAAAATACGACAGCCTTGAAGCCTGGAAGTACTGCCGACAGAGAATGCTAGAGTCTGAGGGATGAGAAACAGTATGACCGCCAAAGCCCTATAGATGGCACCTAGAGTATACATCTCAAGTTGATAGTACATGCAGGCAGGAGACCCTGGTATTGACGCCCTACCGGAATGAGTTCCAAGAAAGACTGCTTAATACGGAATACAGATAATATTGTATGACATACAATGATTTAGCACTCAACATCCTGGCCGGAGAGATTGAAAAACTTCAGCACTCTGCCAAAGATTGTGTAATGTGGTTGAATGCATGAACTACCAGACTATTGTCTTTATTCCCCATACAAGGAAGTATTTGCTACATATCATCAATGGGGGGGGGGGTAGGCTTTTTGACTTGAACCTGAGCTTCCTACAAAGATAAGCTACATTTGGAATGGCTGTGGAACCTGTGATGATTTTGCAAGCATCCGGCACACTAAACGATGAGATTAGTGAGACAATGTCATTTTGATCGAGCTCATAATTGATGGAAGCAAGCATATCTTTGCATTGGCAGAGGAGTCAGTGGCTGATTTTACTTGGGAGTGAAGTGATTCAAGTGATACTGTGCACTGCCCCCATCTCATCTTATCCCTATGCAGACTTGATGAGACATGACTACATAGACGATGGGGAATCCCATGCCATTTGATTCAGCTCATGAAGATCTTTATGATTGAAGCACACTTAAATTATAGAGGAGACGGTTACTGGTTAGGACAATGCCTAGGACCATGACGAGGGAGGCAATGGTGTATACCATCTCCATCTCATTTCAACCTCTCTCTATTCTGCATCAATTGAGAAGAGCAACTGATGGTTTGTTAACAGAAGTCCTGGCTGGAGTCTGAACAACCTGAGATATGCAGATAACAGCACCCTTTATGCCACACGCATGGAAAAAGTTGAAGAACTGTTAGAAACAGTATATAGAGAAAGCTAAGCTCTTGGGTCGCGTATCAATGTCGCCCAAACCAATATGATTGGCCAAATGAGTCACATTACAACTAATGCCCGATTTTCGCTAACTTTGTTTAAAAAAGACTACAAAGAACGCGCGGAAAATTATTTCTGCCATGTGGTTGTGGAAAAGATCGCGAAATTTTTTAGGTGGAGGGAGAGGGTGAGAGAGAGGGAAGTGGGAGGGGAAAGGTGAAAGAAAGGGAGAGTAGATTGGGGAGGGAGGGGATCTGGGGGACAGAGAGGGAGGGGAGAGGGGGATCCGATCGGGTGGGCGACTGAGACGGAGAGAAGAGGGGAGGGAGGGGATCGGGGGATTGGGGAAGGAGAGGGAGAGGAGAGGGGTGGGGATGAGGGACTTAGACGGAGAGAAGAGGAAAGGGAGGGGGTCGGGGTGGGGACAGCGAGGAAGATGAGAGTTTTTTCTCTCTCTTCATTTTTGGGTGGGGGTGGGTACTGTGTAGTTTTTTTTTAAATATAGTTTAGTTTAGTTTAGAGCCACACACTTTAGGGAACCAAATATTGGGCAAAAAGGGGGCAAATGCGTTTTTACATGACTCTTTTGGTTCCTTGAAATCTGCATCATCCATGCAGTGCCTAACCTTTTGTTTGAGTCTGATCAGTTTTAGGTGACAAGCATGATACAGAAGAGCTGTTGGTGGCTTCAAATGCAGATTACCTTCTGCATCATCGGCTCATGAATGGTATTGAGGCAACCCTAGAGGAGCAGAGCAGAAGAAGAGGGAGATGTGGGGTACTGTTAACCTGACAGATGTGCGAGTGTTGAGGCCCAGCGCATACTACATGATCTCACCACGACCTGGTCTCGGGAGAAAAGGCAAAGGGTTTGGTCTTAATTCTTGTTCATGCTAATCTTCCTCATCAAGGTTCTTCACTTTTCAAGAGCAATTGGAACCTTGATGAGGAAGATTTGACATTGTTAGATATTGCACACCGGGACCCTTTGCGTATTCTTCTAAAATCAGGCCGTTGTTGGATCATGTATTGTGGGCTGGGGTAGTGTGAATGGAAGGCTGGAGGTACACAGGGTGAGGGAGAGTCATCGGGGGAGGATACCCAATAATCCTTGCAAAGTCTCAAATATGTATTTTTTTTAATTGTGTTTTCCTCTTGGCAGCAACAGGATTAAACAAGGGGCAACCCTCCTTCCGGAGATTTTCTGTTTGACCGTACTTTAATAGAGATTCAAGGTAATGCACAGTGTCATTGGTTTTAAACTTAGGGTCAAGTAGTGAACCCTCAAGTGATCCATTTATTCTCTTATCTGAAGTGAGCAGCTTGAGATCAAAGGCTAGGCAAATACGACCATTTCATTCAATAGTTAATTGATGTCTCATTGAAAGTATGGTCTGTGCTACTCAAAGCCGGGAAGCTGCATTTTCATTTCTAGACATTGTAGGTAGTCATGTCATGTAGATCGAGTGCGGATCCACGGAATCTCCCTTAAAGGCCCATTGCACTACTTGTAGCTACTTGCGCCCTCTATATAACAAACAATGCCTAATCGGTGACCATTGGTCCCCCATGATCCTCTTTTTCTTATGTTAACCGAGAGCTGAGTTGATGAGATAACCACCTGTCCATTGACCTTGCAGGTTGCTCTAATCCCTCATGTAAACTAGTACAGATAAGCTTTAAGATTGAGTTAGTATAGGTGGTGAGGTATTCAACAAGCTTCGATGATAGTCCCTCACTTAGCTTACTCCTCCGCCCCAGCCAGGAGCGGAGGGAGTGAGGGTGTAATTTTATTTGCCCGTCAAATTGGTGGCTGATACTGACACTGTGCATTACCTTTAGCTGAGTGGGATGAAACTTTTATCAATTATTAGTGTTTTATGATGATGATGATGATGATGGTTTTATTTTTATTAAGATTACTATAATTACTATTCGTTATCATTAGTATTTACATTATTATTGTTATTGCTTTTATTATTAGTATTTTCCATTATCCTTTAAATAATTATTAGTATTGTTAAGATTATAATAATTAATATTTTAATATAATTATTCCATTTTCCTTTAAATAATTAGTATTATTGGTTAGATTAATGGTTAATTAATATTAGTTATTATTAGTAGTAGTATTATTATCATCATCATCATCATCATCATAAACATTGATATTATTATTGATATTAACTATGTTGGGTTGCATTCTCATTTGAACCAAACAGCTTTAAGATCAAATCATGTTCTCCGATATCTCTGGGACAGGCTTCTCCTTCAGAATGGCGGAAGAATAAACTCTGCGTTTGATCACAACTAGATAAATCTTTGTTGATGCGTCTGGTTGTGACCAAACGCAGAGCTGTTTACTTCCTCTTTCCTGAAGATGCCTGTGCTAGTGACATCGAACTCCATGATTTGGTAAGAGGGGTCTGTTGGGTTGAGATGAGAAGAACTCTAACATCTATAGGGTATTAAGCCCTTGTCATGATAGTGTCTATTGTCTCTCATAGCTTTATTTTATTTACCACAATAAATCATATGTATCTACCTATTATTGCTTAGTATTATAGTACTATAGTATTATAATTTATTGTGTTATGTATTATTCTTTATTGATTAATTTATATGTTAGTATAATTTAGTTTATCCCACATACTTAATTTAATTTAGTTTATCCCACATACTTAATTTAATTTAGTTTATCCCACATACTTAATTTAATTTATTTATCGTTATTATTATTATTTATAATGAGTAAAGGATTATTTCGTGACATTGTTACCACTCCCGTCTGATTGCGTGTGTGTAGAGCAGTCATGGAGTGATTTATCTCCTAGCAATTGGTGACGTAGGATACATGGGAGGCGCTCGGTTTGGGAAACTTTAAGCTTCTTTCATTCGTCAGTTATCTTGCACTTGTTCGGTTTGTTGGAGAGAGATGGCAGTGCGAGTGAGTGTGTGGTGGTGCTATGTCTGACATAACACCGCCACACACCCACACGCACTCCTCTTTCTCCTCAACTAGCCGAATTTGTGCATTTTAACCGACGGATGGTAGAGGCTGATCGTGACTCGGATCGGGCGTTCCTGCGTCATCTTTTGTTTGGGGATACAATCACACCATGGCTTGTCTATACACATGCAATGAGATGGGAATGGTAACAATGTGACAAAACTCATCCTTTTTCTCATTCTATTGCTCACATGGGTACTATTATGATGTTATATTATTGTAAATATGTTATTTTTGTTATTGTTGTTCATGTAACGAAAAAAAAGAAAAAACCACGAGAAGCAAACAGTAGCTGAACAACAAATAAACCGTGTCTTGAGTCTTTATTTACCATGTTGATGTTCACGTGCTGGTGTCGAGAACGAATGAGAGATTGAGAGAGGGTGATACCGATTCCGATGTAAAACAATGGGAGTGAAAGCAGGGGCGTCACTAGACCTTTTTTTCAGTGTGTGTGTGTGTGGGGGGGGGGGGGGGGTGTAGAGGCCACCAATTACCGACAAAACTAGCCACTAATCACCGACAAATACGGTCTACAAATTTAACCCTGTAAACCCGGGGCCGAAAGCTCAGTAAATAGTTTTTCCTATGCACTATCTACAATACGTGCGTATGCGCACATTGTCATTTTCCTCGACGACATAAATATACGATTTATTTCGTCAACTTAGTCAGCATATTAGCCAGCCACGTATACCCCCCCCCCTCAATTTGTTTCAATATTTAACAAACTATATATATATATATATTTGTGCTGAAGGAGGCAAAAAAAAAAAAATGTTCCTCCTCCTCCTCCCCCCCCCCCCCCTTCCCCCAAGCCACTGGACGAAATATCTGACGACGTAATTGTCCAATTTCCGCCCCCCCCCCCCAAATAAAAGCGACATCTCAATTATTCTTTTTTTTTTTTTTAATGAAAAAATAAAAAATAAAAAAATAATTTAAGACAAAAATTAAAATAATTTTAAAAAAATCCGCCCGCCTTCCCCTACTCCAGAAAAGCAATCGAGGAGAATTTTTTTTTTTTTGGTGGGGGGGGGGGGCCTTAGCATGCGAATCACTTAAAGAGCCATTCTAACCACACCAAAAAACATAATTTTTGACGGAGATTCCGAACATGATAATGATTTTTCTTAGAAATCATCAATAATTCTGGAATCTAGCTTTAAAAATGACCGACTCAGAACGCTTGGGAAAAAGCCCAGTTTCGGAGCTGTATCGCACAATAGCACATGACGTCACTGCAGGAGCCTCTCCGGTGAAAAGGAGGGTGATTTAGGCATTACAAAATTTCCCTCCCCTTTTTTTCATTTTCCCGAGGGCAGCGCAATGTTATCGACAATATCCTGACAGGTTCGGGATGTCGCACCCCACATCCACCCCCCCCCCCCTTTAGCGACGTCTCTGAGTAAAAGCGAGAAATGGAAATAAGTTGAAATGCTGATTTAAAAGACTGAAATGGGAGAGAAATGGAGAGTGAGATAAAAAGGAACAGAGAAAAGGATTGGAGAAGGAGGAATGGTTTAAAAGGTATGCAGCGAGGGGGAATGAACTGGGGGGGGGGGGGGGCACTCGTTTTTTCGAAGGTTCATAATTCCGAAACACAAATTTCCCATGCCTACGGGTTCATAATTCCGAACATTTTTGGCATTATTACAAAGTTTCGTTATTCTGAAGGGTTTTTTTAATATACGAAGGTTCATTATTCCAATGGTTCGTATTTACCAAAAATTAAAAAGGATTAATAATTCCGAAAATGAAAAAGGGTTCGTAATTCCGAAAATGAAATAGGGTTCGTAATTCCGAAAATGGAAAAGGTACCTAAACAACTGAAAGACTGAAATGGAATACAGGAGGCCGAGATAGCACATCCCTCTCTCCCCATAAGAGGTCCAAAAGGGCTCCAGAGAGAGAAAGAGACAGAGACAGGGGAGATAGTAGAAGACAATAGGACAATTTAAAGGACAACTGAAAAAGTAAGGAAGGAGGAGAGGAAAATTGGAAAGAGGGAATAAGATTGAAATCGGTGACAGAGAGTGAAAGATAGAAGGGGGTATCATGATTGATTAATAAGGTGATAAGTGGTGGTCATCTCACCGATTTCGTTTTATTTTCCTATGTAAAACAATGGGAGTGAAAGCAAAGAATGAAAATTAGTTGAAATGCTGATGAAAAAAGACTGACAAGGGAGAAAAATATGGAGAGTGAGATAGAAAGGACCAGAGAAAAGGCTTGGAGGATGAATGTTTTAGAAGGTATACAGCGAGGGCAAATGAACGGGGGCACTCGTCTTTCCGAAGGTTCGTTTTCCCGAAGGTTCATAATTCCGAAACACAAATTTCCCATACCTAGGGGTTCATAATTCCGAACATGAAATAGGGTTCGTAATTCCGAAAATGGAAAAAGGTACCTGCATGTAAACAACAAACGAACCACATCCACCCTCTCCACATAAGAGATCCAAAAGGACTGGAGAGAGATAGAGAAACAGAGACAGAGACAGGGGATAGAGTAGAAGACAACAAAAGACAATAGGACAATATAAAGGACAACTGAAAAAGAAAAGGAAAGAAAGGAAGGAAGGAGGAGAGGAAAATTAGAAAGAGGGAATAAGATTGAAATCGGTGATAGAGAGTGAAAGAAAGTAGGGGTATCATGATTGATTAATAAGGTGATAAGTGGTGGTCATCTCACCGATTTCGTTTCATTTTCTGCTTTATATATTAGTTAATTTATTTGTTCGTTTGTTCGCTCGTTGCTTTTTATTTGGTTTTTGTTATTGGCTTCCCCTCCGCCTTTTTTCTTTTATTCATGGATTAACCGTCCTCTCTTTTCAGGTTCTTTGCAACCAAGTCGGAAGCAAGTAACCGCACCTGGAATGACTTTCAATTTTACTAAAATTTGTGGGCAATTTTTCCTAAGTTTTTATATTCCTGGGGGAAAACATGTATCAGGAATAAGTACCTTGCCAACCCCCCCCCCCCCCCCCCCCCCAACCCCTCCGAAAACAAAAAAATAAACAGAAACAAAAACAAAAAAGGAAAACTCACTGAGATATGGATGAACAGATCGCGTCTTATTACGAAAAAACAAGACGCGAACCGCTCAAACCGCAATGAGAATAGGCATTTTTCATCACTGTCCTTTTTTTTAAAGCATTGAAACTGTCGCATAATTACAATTATTTTCTTCTCTCATTCACTTTGCAGCTTGGCCTATTTGTGTATTGAACAAGCATTTAAATAAAAGACGAAGATATGCATGCCTCTCCGAAGAAAGGAGAATCATTTCCTTTTCAATTCATTCATTGATGCTATGTCAGAAGAATCTTAGTAGTTTGTTACGCAATTATTACGTAATTAAGCTATTGATAACAAAATTGAATAGCCAAGTTATCTTATTCATTGATGCTATGTTATGGCCCGGTCCCACTGGCCTATGGACGCAAAACGTATGCATAAAGGACACAGCGGACGAGCAAAATTTCGGGGGTGACTCCATCCGTTTCCATCCGCTCTAGAAATGGACAAAATTTGCGAAAACAGAACGGAAAATAACGGACGTGGGTAGTATGTAGCGGGGATGTTAAACGGATGTTCATCGGAAGCCTAGCGGATGAAAGCGGATGGAAGTGGATGACAGCTTTGAATACTTTATATACGAGATGCATACGCTTACATCATTTCTATTTCCGTGCTACTAACGATGTATAGACGTCCCATGTACCTTATCTTTCCTCCCTATTTCCGTTTTCAGCTGCAGCGGATGTGAGTTGCGAGGATGCCCAGAGGATGCAGAGAGGATACAACGGACGTTTAACGGATGATAACGGACATAGAACGTTTGTTGCTCGTATTTGTCGCGGATTTACATCGTAGACGGCGGAAGTTCATCCGTTCTAAAAGTTTTGTGCAGCTCAAAACTTTTTGCGCGGATGAAATCACAGTGGACGGATGCTCGATGGATAGAGCGTATGAAACACGTATGCAATGAGTACACAACTGATGCATAGCGTTTTCCAACGGATGGCAAGATTTGTTTACGTTATACATCCTTTTTGCATCCGTAAGTGCAGTGGGACCGGGCCTTAAGGTAACACACGCATACTAAATTATTTTTTTTCTGTCCAGCATACTTTGTCAGTGCCCTAAATTACTTATTTTGTAATGAAAAGGTGAATATCAAATGTGTATATAATTCAAGCGTTTATGTATGGTATGCGGGGGGGGGGGGGAGAATCGCCCCAAAGTATTTATTTTGGGAAGAAAAACTCGATATTAAGAATATGTCATGTGTTATTTCATGTGTGTCTGACTGCAATTGTACTGACTCACACCTATGGGAATAATAAGCTACTAATCAAAATCAGGAACAATATTTCATAAGCCGAGCATCAACTGATACACAAACTCTGTCATTTAAGAACAGAAAACCTTTTAACTGTTAACAATACCCGTCTACCTTCCATTTAAATAGGGCCTTCACAATGTGGGAATGAAAGTACATGTATTGTTATGTTTTTAAAGCAAAAACAATTCAACCCCCCCCCCCCCCCCCCCACACTCTGTGAACGGAGGGATGCCATGCGTGTTCCCAAACTCTCCGGCTTGTAACAAAATAACAAATTCTACCCGTATTGACTTTACACACCGGACTTTTGCTGAAAGGGGGGGGGGGGGGGTGCTGAAAAAGGCTCGTAATTTTATATCAAAAGAAAAAGGTCGACCCGTATTGACTTAAAACACCGGACTTTTGCTGAAAAAGGGGGGGGGGTCGCTGGGAACACGCATAATTATGCGTACCCTACATGTATATAACACTTATCATTCAGCAATTGAACTGGTTTAACATTTGTCAAAGTGAAGATGTCTATCAGTGTAATCAAAGAGATTGAACCTGACTGGTCAATAAATTAAAGACAATACCAAATATACCAATGTATATACTCCTTAAATTTATTAGTTCAAACAATCAAAAACATTCCGTTTTGCCTGAATGAAAATATAGAATAAACTTTTGATTGATATGAATAATAGGATATCAAAATTCAATGTATTTCAAAAACACTGCGAAGACCTGTCGACGGAAGACATGTCGCGACGTTGATTACGAAGACTGTCAATGTGCTACGTCGATCAGAGAAGCTAAAATGTTCCGCGTCCTGCACTTGGATAAACTACATTTAGTCTAGGAGCGAAAACCCAATCCAGGCATTGACGATACCGGGAAAAGAACTCGGCGACGATGAAAATCTCGGTCAATTGAACCTATTGTTACCAAAATAAAATAGACATAGTTTGTTCGAAATACACCTGTAAAAACTATCGTCGTCGAACAAGGTCAAACGACCTCCAAAAATGTGTAACAGCATACAATTTCATATCTCATGATAATGGTATTACAAATGTAATGATTACTTAGTAGCATTTGTTAAACAAAAAAATCAGGTGCATACTTTCGAGAAATTCGACAAGAATGACTTTCACAATGTCAAGGGCAAACACCGATGTCCACTCTCGTGAATATCAAGTAAAAACACATCGGAAAGAAAATTCACGATATTGACAACTGAATATTTCTTAAAACCTTAAGACATTACTTGATTCATTTTATTGACTGTTAAAGAAGACGATGTTTCTATTAATGACTAAAAAATAAAGTCGTCTACAAACGTATTTGGCATCATTATTCAGTCCAATAACTTTGTCAAGAAATCTCTTATATTTTCTCTTTTGCTAAAAAAAAAATGCTATCAAAAATACCAGAGTACATACCCGATATAAGTACCAGGCAAAAAACATAGAGACGAGTTACAAAGTAGCTGTCATACGAAGTGAACAAGGTTACAGGCATCCATTTTTTCTCCTTTACACAAGAGTGAAACTGCCCAGACAAAATCAGGAAGATGGTAGCTGTTGGGAGCTATGCCGATGATCTCTGAGTGAAATTGGTTCGAATCCCCGTGGAGAAAGATGTAATCAAAATTAGACACTATTGCACCCGATAATGTATCAATAACCAGGATACTGCTCTGATCTGAGCTACACGTAATGAAAACCACGGAACCGAGTTCTAATTGGTTATTTTGCGTAACCAAGAATAACATTATTTACATAATAAATTAAAGTCCGTGTCTTGGAAAAACACTAGCATCTTCTTTAGAATTAACCGTGTCTAAGAAATACCAAAATGAAATTAAAATTAGTAGGCCTACATCAGTTCTGATATCATAAAAAAATTGAGAAATCGTCACTACAACCTCAGCACTGTTATTTGCATGTTTACCACTCAGAAATTTGAGGTGAAGCTACAATAAAACATTTTGTTTAAATCTGATTTGTCCCTTTTTTTCCCCTGTCATCCATGTTACTAACAAGTATAGGCCTACAATATTTGCAAAAGGCGAAGATAGAATTGATAACAGTGAGAGAGAGAGAGAGAGAGAGAGAGAGAAAGAGAGAGAGAGCTGAGAGAGAGAGGGAGAGAGAGAGAGAGAGAGGGGGGGGGGGGAAACACCGCAAGGGAGAAGAAGATATATAGAGAAAGAGGGAATGGTAACGAGAGAAAGAGAGAAGGAGATGAGAGATAGAGAGAGAGAGAGAGAGAGAGAGAGAGAGAGATAAAGAGAGAGAGGTGAGGGAGATACAGAGAGTGGGAGAAGGAGAGACTATAGAAGTGAGAGATATTAAGAAAGAGAGGGAGATAGAGAACGACAGCAGAGATAATTTATAGTAGAAAGAAGATAACTAAAACAATCTAAAATTCGTTACAATATATTGAACGAGGTGCATATTCTGTCACGTATAATTCATGACGAAATTCGCGACAAAATATGCGATTTGTCGCATATTACATCACGAATTTCACAACAAAGTTTGTGATTCGCGATGTCCCTTCAGGTCCAATAAAAATTAAGAAAAAAAGAAAAACAGAAATCGCAATCAATTTGAACTGAATAAAAGAGAAAAATAGTTATTATGTGTTTAACTTTATATAGGCCTATTAGCGTATTGATTATTTGAAATTTTGATTGTATAGGCCTATCTCTAATATTTAGGCCTCTTTTAATTTATTAAAAAAATAAAATAAAAATAAAACAAACAAATAATTAAAACAAATAAAATAATATTAGTAGTTAAAAGTCATGCACTGTATAAATAAACTCATATAAACTAATATAAAGCTTTTGCCTGTTTTTGCAATTGTTTTTCTCCTAATATACGTTAACAAATAAATAAATAAACCCTCTAAACATACAGGTACACGACGTCCCCTTGTCTATGCCAGAGTGACCTAGGTTGAGTTTTTCAACCGAGAAGAGTACGGCGTAACGTAACTCGCTGGGCTGGTAAAAAGGCATCATAGAAAGGACAGGGCCAGCGTGAGTTGGAACTGTGTGCGGATCGTGGTTTAATTTGAAATACTTTTCCCTTTTTGTTACATAACACTGGGTAGACTATGACTAATATTATATTAGAAATGAGATTGGAAAAAAATACCAACACAGCGGATCCGACACAGAAACATAATTATCTATGCGTATCTCTCTTACTCCCTCTTTCTCTCCTGACTTTCATCCCCCGTTTATTTTTTTTCTCTTCTTTTTTTCCTTTTCTCCTTTTCTTTCTTTTCTTTCTTTTCCTTACTTTCCTCTCTTTCCTCTTTTTTTCTCTTTCTTTCTTCTCTTCTCTTTCCTTTCTTTCATTTATTTTCCTTTTCCTTTTCCCTTTTCTTTCCCTTTCCCTCTAAGCAGTGCAGTTTTACCGACAATATCCCAACAGGTAGGAGGGGGGTTGTCGCACCCCCCCCCCCTTTAGCGCCGCCCCTTGTTGTTATCCATTATTCTTTTAAAAGCAATGCAATTCCTGATGCTCTCGCACCTCTCTTCCATCGTTGTTTAATCCCTTTCGTTTTGTTTCCTTTCTCCATTAACTCACAAAAAATGTGGGGGGGGTACACGCCTGGCAAGAGGGACTCCATATTATGCACACTGCAAAAATGTGTTCCCCCCCCGCGTTTTTGGGTGTTTTTATTTTTTGTAAACATTACAGTCATCATCATTAATTGGTATACGCTCTGAAGAGAAAATAAATATAACAAAGCATTAAAGGTATAGACCAGTTTTGGAAACGCCCCCCTCTCAAAAATGAAATGGAAACTCTTATTACCAATCATTTGAAAGAATATGTTTTGACTAATACGTGATGATACACATTTTGCCGGGAAACCGCCTATTAATCAATATATTTGGTAACTCATCATATCGATCCGGCCTCGATAGATATCGCAAATGCACTTCTACATTGAACATTTGGGCATAAATTTCTGTTTTTTTGCGAATTTAGGTTGAAGTATTGCCATCTAAACCTCTGAAGGCAAGATTTAAACAATATTGAATGAATATTTTGCATCCCAAACCCTTGAACCGCAATTTTACCACTACCGGTCTATATCTTTAAGGACATTAAAACATTGAAGCCCAGCTTAGCTGGGCCCGATAACGTAGTGGCACCCTTTGCATTGCACCTTAATCCAGAATGTTTTAATGTCATGCATTTCCTATTGCTTTGAAAAATCTGTAAGAGGACACTTTCTTTTTTGTTTTGGTCTCGAAATTTGAAAATTTGACATTTTGCTCCGTTGGGGGGGGGGGGGGGGGGGGGGGGGTAAGGTCACCTTTTTTAGGTCAGCCATGGGAATATTATTATTATTTTTTTTTTGTTAATTATTATTTAAAAAGAAAAAACCCCAACCCCCCCCCCCCCCCCCCCCCCCCCTGCGTACGCGCCTGCCATCACTTCCTCCCTGATAGCTCCCCCGAGCGACGTCTGCTTGGACCCATGCACCCAAAAATGTGTATTCCTAGGACAATTGTCATTCATTTTGTATTTCCCGCCTGATTTTAGATGGTTTCTTCCCAGAAAATTCACCGGTGGGTACCGTGGGTACAATATAATGACACAATCAAACCCCTCCCTGCTGATCGACCCCTCAACTCAAAATTCTTGCGGAACTTGAGTCAACGGAGAGAGAGAGACAGAGAGAGGAGGGACAGAGAAAGATATATATATATATATATATATATTATATACATAAGAGAGAGAGATATGATTGTGAGAGACAGGCAGACAGAGAGAGAGAGCAAGGAGGGAGAGAGAGAGAGAGAGAGAGAGAGAGATGGCCGGTAAGAGATAAACGAAGATGATCCAATACACACCATGAATTAGAGTTATGATGAGAAACTCGATCTTCATATTATAATTCATTCAAATAGTGTATTAACGATTGGCCCATAAAAAGCCGCCTGAAGTTTCTTGAGGTTGATTTTTGTTATGTTATAGTTCTGCTTAAAATGTTTTTCAGTTCATTCAATGTGGTCTAATTTCAAAAGTATATCTGTTTGCCAGATTGTTTGTTTATCTAGTTGTTGTTAGCTTTTGTTGCTGTTGTTGTTTTTTGTATTTTGTTTTATTGTTGTAGGTGTAGGGAAATAGACTTGGTATCAAATCAGGTACTGCGTTATATGATTTATCCATTGCATACAATTCACAAATACTTGATTTTATTTTATTTGTTTTTGGTAGATGCTCCCAAATTGTAAATGGGGGAAACACGTGGTCAAAATCTGTGATATTACAGTAATATGCATTTTTCGTACTTGAATTCAAGTCCATAGAGAAGGAGAAGAAGGAGAAGAAGAAAATTAAGAATGTGTTTTGTTAATACCCCATCTTATACTCTGCCATTATCACAATGATGTTTATGTTGCACATCGTTATTCCCATGCATATAAATTTGATAGCTTTTGTTGGAAATGTATATATAATGTTCATTTATGTATATTAAATGATTGTGAGATATTTTAAATTTTAATGTCGTTTCTAATATATTTGTTTGTTATCTTTCTGCTTGCATGGAGATGAGTAGGAGTTTAATACACTCATATATTTTGTTGATACATCAGGAAAGAGAAAAAGAAAGTGTGGAAAAAGGGATATAGGCATGAGGAGAGATGGGTGAAGAAAGTGAGAAAACAAGAATGAAGGGATTAAAGTAGAGAGGGAAGACAAGTGTTGAAGAAATAAGGAGTAGCAGGAGGAAACATAAATGTGTATATATATATATATATATATAAAGCGAGAGAGAGAGAGAGAGAGAGTGAGAGCCAGAGAGGAAGAGAGATGTCCACAACTATCTTTTTTACTTTCCGATTTTGAAAAGACAAGAGATTGCTAGTTTTCCAGGTACTCGTATTTATCCTCACTTTCTATCTCATATCTTCATATTCTCAAGTTTTCAAGTGCTCATATTAATAGACAAAGAAAGAGAACCGGGGCCCGGTTTCATGAAGCTTTTCATCAATAAATAACAATTTAGAATGCGTAGGAGTTTGATACACTCATATATTTTGTTGATACATCAGAAAAAGAGAAAGAGAAAGGGTGAAAAGAAAAGGGAAATAGACAAAGAGATAGGCGAAGAAAGTGAGAAAACACGAATGAAGGGATTAAAGTAAAGAGGTATAAGAGAAGTGTTGAAGAAAGGAGGAGAAGCAGGAAGGGGATATACAATGTGCGCGCGTGTGTGTGAATATTTTTTTGTGTTCTTATTTTCTGTAGCTTAGTTTGTTTCCATCCCCTGTATAAACATTACATTCTTTTTATTCACCTTGCCATATCGTTAATGTATGTATTTTGTTGACTATAGGGCCCCGCTCACAAGCATAGCTTCTAGCCTTCTACAGGGGTCCTAAAATCATTCACTTAATGATGTACTATTACCAGTCTCTTTTTTATGTAAAAGATTATATCATGTTATGTGTGGTTTTGAATAAATGAACTTGAACTTGAACTTGCTTCCTGCTCTAGTACCTAAACTCAAGGACGATTGGTCCCATGGTGATCATGCGTCCTGTTCGTAGCATAAACAACCCCGAAAGCGAAAACCTTAAACCATAAGCTTAACACTAGTACTACCTACCTGGCTACCTGGCTGCCACCGTCAGTTGCTGGCGATTGGCGACCACAAAAAACACATTCCAGGTGCCTAAACGTAGCACTTGCTCCTTCTTGCATAGGTTAACAACAGACGGGATGTACTATCCCTAACGTAAATGGGACATATTATGACTAACTGGAAGTAGGAACAATCGGATCAAAGATAAAAGATATTACAGTACGTACCTAGCTGGTCCTATGATCCTCGGTTTAGGAATTGAGATCATGCAATCGTTATGAATAATACAGGATTACGACAATCTATTCGATTCTCATCTTATCTGTCTCCCTTAAAGGATCTACTGAAAATGTGAACAGAACAGTCTTCGGATGGACAGTACCACTCTGCCCGTTAACGGCTTTCTGCAGTGATGGGGAAACTTCGATCTCATGTGGACAGACCTATCCGGACTCTCATCTTGCATGTCACTGTGATCCTCGCTGTGTCTTCTACAACGAGTGTTGCCTTGATTACGCACTATCTTGCACTTCTAACGGTACCCTTGATTATCCTGTTCCCGAAACTATCGTTGGAATCAACCGTGAGCAAGTAACCTGCATCAAGGCACCAGGATCACCATCATCCGGGTACTACCAATTCGTCAGTAGTTGTCCGCAGTCTTGGACTCGAGATGACGTTAGGTTTGAATGTGCAAGAGATGCCGACCTTCAAAGTCCCCATCAGTTCATACCAGTTGACTTCATGCGTGAAATAACCTTTAAGAATGTGTATTGTGCTATATGTAATGGTAAAGACATACGGGACCTCATTCCTTGGGTCTTAAAAGCCAAGTGCGATGCCGAGTCATCAGCATCACGGCCCGCATCACGGTCATAATTATAGCCTCAATGGGGAATTTATTGATGAAGTAGAATCTATAATTGAGCGATGCATACAGTGGTTTCTGAAGGAGAACGGTATTGCAAGATCCTGCACTGTTACTCCTATTGCAGATCGATGCTACAATACTACAATGGCATCAGCGACAGGTTCACTTTTCGATGCTTGTCTATTATACCAAGCCCAAATAACATTGAGATCTGTTAAACACAGAAACCCACACTGTTTACAGTGTACCAGTGGAACTTTGGGTGAATTTAGTGAAGTGGATTCGGTTCTTAGAAATTCCCCCTGCCCACCTCGCATAGATAAAATTTCCGCTGTAGCTCCGCCTCCTGCTCCCCCACCATTCATCTCAATATCTTTATTGCTTGATTTTCGGTCACCGGTGTCATGTAGATCGATCCAACGTTTTGACTCAGAAACCCTCACATGTGTGGATCTGACTTGTCCTAAGGGTTTTATACTGGCCGAACAACATTCATGCATCAGAGCCGATCCCCTTCATATCACTAACAAAGATTGTCGTGGTGCAACTAATCTCCCAACTAATATCAGCATTGAATGCATTGACTGGCTTTCCAAACTGAATGATCAATGTCTTCCGTCTTTTCTACTTGCAGATGAACTGCATTCTGCTTTAGATGAGATTCTTAATTTGACACAGGAAATGACAGTAGATCGGATACAAGTGATGACTCCATATTATGTCGATGGTAATGAAACAAAATGTACTCGAAGAGTCAATATCTCAGGATATCTGGAAGGCGATTTCTTTGCAAAACTCGATTTGTTTTTCTCTTCTAGTAAACCTTCTGGTATTTCTTTATCGTCATTCTATTGCCAGATTTCTAGATTTCAAGTAACCTATGGCTGTTTGTCTGAAATCGATTATTGTCCAAATCAAGCCACAGTTTCAAACCCCAAACCCTATTTTGACAATATAACGAGCGGTATAAATTTTGAGAATTCCGATTTCTCTCTTCATAATTCAACCTATTATCTTACGCACAGATTTGACATGTCAACAAAGTCTTACACCAAAGATGAGTACATCTACGTATGCAACTTTACCAATTTTGAGTCATGTCCACTGCTCACGCTCAATGCATCGTTATTTAAAGAAATGCATGATGGATCCCTGCTATACATTATAGAAAACATCCGTTTCCCATCTGGCGAATTCACCAAAATAGGTAATCATAGCGTCCAAGTTTGTAATTTTATCGAAACGGACGTGCAAAGGTTCCTATCAAATTATTCTCAAACACAGGCTGTTTTTAGTGCTATTGGATCTTGCTTATCGATTATAGCCCTGTTGCTGACTATAGCTACGTATGGTTGGTTCAAGAACATGAGAAAGACAACCTTCAGTGTACTCATCATGAGTCTTTCTGTTTCCCTGGTACTTGCCCATACCCTTCTTTTGGTAAGCGGCGTTTCTGATACGATTCCCGGTACATGCATTGCAGTGGCCATCATTGGACACTACATGTGGCTCGTTGTATTTTCTCATACGTCTGCCCTTGCTGTTGATCTCCATAGACGCTTTGGTGTTACTGTGAATGTTCGTCAAACGAAATTTAATGAGGGCGCTGCAATTCTGTCGTATTTCCTAGTCTTCGCTTGGATGTGTCCTCTACTCATAATGATCCCCTGTATGTGTCTATTCTTCACTGGCTTCAATGCTCCTAACTTCAATTTGTCCTATGGGCAAGGGAGTTGTTGGATTGGTGATGGATTAGCGAATCTGTATATGTTTGGAATTCCAATAGCCTTCTTTCTTCTGATTAATCTTATTATTTTTGCATCGATCATCGCGGGAATTCGCACCAAGACAGCCCCGAAGGCACAAGGACAGACCAATACATATTCGAAGCAACTCAGAGACCTTTGGATTTATGTGAAGGTAATTATAGACCATCATTTTGTTTATTGACATTCCCCTAGAGAGTATTGCCCCGGTGACACTTGCCCGCATTTTGGTTTGCGCATAGTTTGCGCATAGACACATACTCTTGCGTGCCAATGCGGGAAGTATTCGTGGTAGCGTGCGGGAGGATGCTGGCCGTGCGTGAAATGCGTGACAGAATTTTCAAAATGTTCAAAATTTTGGCACGACAATTTGGTTTGGCAACGTTCGTGAACACTTCGTGAACTATGCGCACCATATGCGCTGCCTAGTCGTGCCAGTGCGCTCCGATGCGTGTCCGATGGCCTAGTGGCACGCATGTTCACGACTAGTAAACGACTATAATTTGCGCACAATTTGCGCATTGGCTGCGCATACTTCCCGCGCAGTTTTTGCATGCCATGCGCATAGTCTACGAATGCGTGTCCTGGTGGTTACGCATTGCGTGAACTATTCGTACATTAGACGTGACCCTGCGTGCCACTAATTGTCACGTATTGGCACGCCACAGAGCGGGGCAGTGTGGGACCAAAATGCGGGCAAGTGTCAACGAGGCATATGGAGGCTCGAGGAGACACATGCTTATTCACCATATTGATTAATATCCCTTATCAATACCACTCCCTTCAGATTCTATATTAGCCTACACTTTGGCTTGAGACTCTTTGATATCCAAAAAAGTTTGGGGTGCCCAAATTTAGATGGACAGGTCAATATATAGAGCAACATCGATATACGCAAAGTAATAATGATATGGTTTTCATTAATGTAACCCTTTTTAAAATTTAAAAAGACCAAAATTACTGAAGATCTACAATCGATTTACAAATTAATCCATTGTACAAACGTTGGCTTCTGAAAAAAAGGAGAGGGAGAGAGGGGGGAGGGCAGTGCTCCAATTGATTCCATCATGGAGGCTCCATATTTCAGGATATTTTAATGTGAGTTCATCAGTCCTGTTCGGTTTGTCAGCACAATGACTTTGGCCACCTCTTTTTTTAAGAACCCTGAAATAGTTGATACTAAATCATGCCTTTGAAGTAAGAGAAGGTGATTCTAGATATCTACCACATTTCTTTAAGAAGTTTTGATAGCCTGCATATATTTTGCATTTTATGCAGATGTCTACTCTACTTGGTTTCACATGGATCTTTGGTTTCGTCGCTGCCTTCGCTGACGTCACAGCTCTTTGGTATATCTTCATCATCCTCAACTCTCTCCAGGGAGTCTACATCTTCATAGCATTCATCTGCAACAAGCGTGTCTTCAAGCTTTGGCGTGACTCATGCTCGTGTTCGTCCTGCGTGACATGTGGAAATGTTCCCCAAATATCTTCGCAATCAACAACCAATTTGGGTCCCCGAAAGGAGGCGAGTGGTGCAACCACGTCGACATTTTTAAATGTCGCATTTGTTGAAGACGAATAAAGGAGATTCTGAAGCTGGTTAAATAGAAACATTATAGGATAGAATGAACCTTAAAAAAGAATTATATTCATTTCATTATTTTGATCCAATCCATAATGTAGGGTTTCTCATGCACTTATCAAGAAAGCGACCCACTGACAATTAGACTGATTAGAATCATTTTCACGATTTCAATTTTGTCCTAAAATGTTTGATTTTTAATGTCAAACCATCGTTATCACAAACAATTTGAGATTAACAAGACTCTAGGAAACCTAAGTTCCTGACGTTCGGTCCTCAATCTTTGGACAGAGAATGAATTTATATCTGGCATCTGTTTACCTCCGATGCATTTACCTCTGACATTTTTACCTTTACCATTTTTACGTTCATTATAAGATAATCATTTGAAATACATATTCACACTAATTATGCTACTTATTGATCTGATCAAATGATTCCATGTGAAACAATCCCAACTGTTGGTTACAGTATTTGAATGATTTTTATCATCAAACTCCGTGAAATACTCATCGATTTTGTTGGAAGCTCATTAAATCTGCATATTGCAAATGATGAGTAATTATGAAGCTTTGCCGGAACGAACTTAAAATTAAGAAACAAAAAAACATATTTGTTCTACATGTATGTGCACAATAGATGACGTCGCCAACCTCAGGAATGAGATGTGTTGGTAGAAGCATGAGAAACTGGCTCTCCTAAACGAATCCGCGATGAAGGGCTCAGAATCGTTACCATTATCCACTGCAATACATAGATGTAGGTATATTGGATTGACATAATAAGAGAAACTGGATGATTTAAAAGCATAATATTATCTTGCTCAAACTGTGAAACCGTTCATTTGTCTTAGTCTTCTGGATTTAACTTTGTAGCCATGTAAATTATATTAGTTGTATGCTTTTATCTATGTTTAATATAAACCTTTCGCATTGCAGCCATTAACTACGAGGAAATGATAATGTAATAAAAATAAATTAAGTTCAATTCAATTCAACTAGTGTTAATTCAAACGCGTGTGAATTTAATATGAATGAATTGGATTTATGTAACGCTATTCGGGTGTGATCGTTTCAAGGTAGGTCTGCAGGTGGGCCCGCAAGACCTACCCCTTGTATGCCTGGGACATTTATATGATTACAGTATCCACATCTCCTTTCCAATCCTACACTGTAAAAAGAAATTAGGCAGATGTTACTGGGTAAATCGAAGTTGGGCAAATGCTGTCCAATAATTGGGTTATTTCCTACCAACCATGTAGTAACCGATGAAATAATTGGGTAATGTTATTGGGCAAATTAGAGTTGGGCCACTTTTGTCCAACATTTGGGTTATTTTCTCCCAACCGTTTAGTACAATATTGTTTTTACCCAATTAAATGTTAAAAATTAGTTGGGCAGATGTAACTGGGCAAACGTAAGTCGGGCAACATTATTATTCAACAATAGGGTTATATTATTATATTAGATGTATCGTGGTCGAGTGGATATGTCACAGGACTATGGATTACGAGGTGATGAAACAGAGAGCTGGAGAGAGAGAGAGAGAGAGAGAGAAGGAGAGGTGGGGTGGGGGGGGAGGGGTAAAGGAAAAAGAAAAGAAAATACATGTAAGATTTTTTCCCCCTATCGGAATGAGAGGGAAAGGAGACAGAATTGAGAGAAAGGCAGACATACAACTGGAGTGAGAGAAAGATAAAGAGAGAGGGAGACAGAGAGACATACATTTACTCATGCTACTTATATTTCTTATTTAAAAACAGTTTGTAGGGAATGAATTCATAATCATTTTCTTTCAATCGTTTTCCAATAAATTTAGCAGAGTAAAGTGCCTATCCGAAAAAGAAAAAATATAATAACGGTTGCATCGCCCTTAAATGAAGGTTTTGTTTTGAGGTCGTTGTATACCCGTATTTCTTTCGAGGCATAATTGATCCGTTGATAGTACTAGTAATATACAGATCGTCCAAATAAAATCAAAATCAAATTGGAATCGGTGATACATGTATTTTACCATTGATAGAATTAACATTAGTAGAAAGAATCCATGCTTTGTGATAATATCTTAATTAAGTTGTGATGTTATGGAAATAAAGTACAATGAATTTAAAGAGGGGGATAAGGAGGGAGAGGAGAGAGAGATGATACAACATGGAGCAAGAGAGGAAAGAGAGATAGAGACACACATAGATATAGAGAGAGGCAGAGATAGAGAGGAGAGAGAGAGAGAGGCAGAAATATAGAAGGAAGATAGAGAGAGAGAGGGCGAGGTGGGGGGGGGGGGGGGGTAGTCCTTTCAGAGCCAAATTGGATATGTTTGCATTGAGGAAGAAAAAACAAGTACTCAATCTCAGAATACAAACACACAAATTAAACGTAACATTGTGATAAATGCTTAAGATATGTCTGCAAAGAATTTATAACTTCATCCTGAGAAAAATGTATCAACATTTACGAACATTTCAAGGAATGCACTTTGGTGATTTTACATTATCTGAAATAACTTCAAATGTAACAATGAAACTGCTATTTATTTAATTTGTATTAGTTTAGATCTACTTTTGGTCCATTGTGTCCATTTTTCGGTACTTTCCCCTTTTATAGCTCATGGAGAAAGATAATACAGAAAATCTTCCACAACTAAACATAAAGTGCTTTACAAGTTAAGTATGTCCTCGCGTTTAACCCTATGTCATACATGCATATTCCGGCTTTTCCGTTCTGTTTGTATTGTATTGTATGTCTATTCTATTTATTTATTCACGGTAAAACTCACAGTCGGTCAAAACAGACTGCTTTTCAGAAAGTCTATGCACATTGTTAAAAATGAAAGATTTAAATATCTTTCAGAAAATACTTGAAACAAAAAACAAAATCACAAAAATAAAATATAACTTATACTTTAATTATAAATTACAATTTGTACCCAGCCCCTCCCCCAACCCCCGTTTCTTGTTTCAGCTAAACTGTAACAATTAAACATGTGCATTGAATATCATTCCTTCCGAATATGTATTTGTGTTGTGTAAACATTTACTCTAAGCATGGTTGCCTGTTGGTTTTTGCAGATTTATTCCCCAGATTAAAAATAAAAACACCATCAGTGCATGTGCTCTCTACAGTATATACAAATATAAAAGTGAAACCTACTTTACAGGTATATGGGAGCACATAAACATGTACATTGAATATCACTCCTTTCTACTGTGCTCCCATATAATTATGTAGGTTTCACTTTTATATTATTGTTTATTTGTTACAATTTAGCTGAACAGGAAACGTCCTCGTTGAGGTTTTTTATTTATTTGTACATAAAATGCCGAAACTCCCACAGTACAAGGAAAAGAAAACCCAACGAGTGCGTTTCCTCTTTCAGGTTTACGCTAACAATAGGTGCATGTTTAGTTGAAACAGGAAACGGCATTGTTGAGGTTTCTTTTTATTTGTACTGAGGGAATTTCGACATGTGCATTTTGATGATTTTTTTAAATCTTGTGAATAAATCTGCAAAACCGACGTACGACCTTGCAAAAGGGAAATGTTTACACAGCATAAATACATATTTCACCAAAGTACATATTTTGTAAACTCTGTCATAATTACTAGAATCATTGCACAATTCTATATTTAACTGGATTTGATAAAAATTCGTATAGTCGACCATAGATCATGATTTCCTTCATTGTTCCACAGCCAACAATACGGAAAAGACGTGCTTTGGATTACTCCTGCCATCGATTATAATAACGTCAACAATATTTTGAATCTTTAAGCAAAATGCTCAGTAGAAGGATGAATACAAATATACAAAACAGAGTTTTGCTTCATCTTTTAATGATCATTTCGACTTTTATCCAAAGTTCTCATCAACTTCGTTTCGGCAGGGACCTCCCTGGTTTTGGTAAGATTGAATCAATTTTAGGTATTAACTTTTTTCACGTATCAAAAGCACTTGTATCAATTTTAGGTTACTAGATACCTAACTTGTCAGTGTAACAATAGGGCATGGATAATTTCTCGAGGGAAATTATCATTTAAAAACGTAAGCAATAATGTCAATCTCGTTTGGGACATGTCCAGCGTGAAATAATGAGCGAGAAATATAAAGGCCAAAATGTTGATTTTTGCAAAAACATTGCTGTTTTTTTTGTTTAAAACACGAGTAAATACAATAATAGAGTTTATGTTTAAGTTACAATACCGATTCATTTATTTAAAAGTATTTAACCTTCTACTTTTAGACTCTTAAAAACACTAATACATCTTTGCAAATTCATTATGTGATTACCCTCACACGCATCAACTTAACAAAATACCAGTTTCTCGTCCTAACTAGGCAACCTTTGAAAAATTGCCTCAAATTTAGCAAGCAAGAACAAATATGATTTATAGAGTATCATCATATTTTAAAGTTTTCTTTAAAAAAAACACTATCGGACTGCAGTCAACATGCCCGAAGATTGCGAGGTGTGAGTGGTAATTACCCTACTTATCCTTATCATAATAGTATCGAAGTGATATAGGATGTAGAATTCATTGAGAAGCAAAGTGCACCATTTGAAGTGACGCTTCCCGTTCTAGTACCTAAGCTCCAGGCTTATTGGTCCCAGAATGATCCTACGTCCTGTAAGTAGCATAAAAACCCACGAAATCGAAACCTTAAACTATAAACTTTACACTATTGTACTTTCCCTAACGTATGGGACATACTAAGACCAACCGGAAGTAGGAACAATCGAACCAAATATGAAAGCTATCACAGGACCCTGGTCCTATGATCCACCGTTTAGGAACTGAGATCATGCAATCGTTATGAATAATACAGGATTACGACAGTCTATTATATTTTCATCTTATCTGTCTCCTTTAAAGGCTCTACTGAAAATGTGAACAGAACAGTCTTCGGATGGCCAGTACCACCCACACCGTTAACGGCTTTCTGCAGTGAAGGGGAAACTCCTATCTCATGTGGACAGACCTATCCGGACTCTCATCTTGCATGTCACTGTGATTCTCGCTGTGTCTTCTACAACGATTGTTGCATTGATTACGCACTATCTTGCACTTCTAACGGTACCCTTGATTATCCTGTTCCCGAAACTATCGTTGAAATCAACCATGACCAAGTAACCTGCATCAGGGCACCAGGATCACCATCATGCGGGTACTACCAATTCGTCAGTAGTTGTCCGCAGTCTTGGACTCGAGATGACGTTAGGTCTGAATGTGCAAGAGATGCCGACCTTCAAAGTCCCTATCAGTTCATACCAGTCGACTTCATGCGTGAAATAACTTTCAAGAATGTGTATTGTGCCATATGCAATGGTAAAGAGACACAGGACCTTATGCCTTGGGTCTTAGAAGCCGAGTGCTGTTCCATTAGCCTCCATGAGGAATTTACGTTCGAAAGGAAAGTAGCGTTCATTATCGAACAATGTGAAAAGTGGTTTACGAAGGCTCCAGAATTAGAGAGCAGTATTGAAAGATCCTGTCCTGTTATTCCTTTTGCAGATCGATGCCACAGTACTATAACGGATTCCCCCTGCATTGTTCGAGGAGATGGTGTGCCTGGTGTCATCTCTATATCTTTATTGCTTGATTTTAGGGATTTTAGGGATTTTAGGTCACCGGTGTCATGTAGAGTTGATCAACGTTTTGACTCAGAAACCCTCACATGTGTAAATCTGACTTGTCCTAAGGGTTTTATACTGGACGAGCAACAATCTTGCATCAGAGCCGATCCCTTTCATACCACTGACAAAGATTGTCGTGGTGCTACTAATCTCCCAACTAATATCAGCATTGAATGCATTGACTGGCTTTCCAAACTGAATGATCAATGTCTTCCGTCTTTTTTACTTGCAGATGAACTGCATTCTGCTTTAGATGAGATTTTTAATTTGACCCAGGAATTGACCGTAGATCGGATACAAGTGATGACTCCATATTATGTCGATGGTAATGAAACAAAATGTACTCGAGGAGTCAATATCTCAGGATATCTGGAAGGTAACTTCTTTGCAAAACTCAATTTGTTTTTCTCTACTAGTAAACCTGCTGGTATTTCTTTATCGTCATTCTATTGTCAGATTTCTAGATTTCAAGTAACCTATGGCTGTTTGTCTGAAATGGATTACTGTCCAAATCAAGCCACAGTTTCAAACCCCAAACCCTATTTTGACCATATGACGAGCGGTATAAACTTTGAGAATCCCGATTTCTCTCTTTATAATTCAACCTACTATATTACGCACACACTTGACATGTCAACAGAGTCTTACACCAAAGATGAGTACATCTACGTATGCAACTTTACTAATTTTGAGTCATGTCCACTGCTCACGCTCAATGCATCGTTATTTAAAGAAATGCATGATGGATCACTGCTATATATTATAGAAAACATAAGTTTCCCATCTGGCGAATTCACCAAAATAGGTAATCATAGCGTCCAAGTTTGTAATTTTATCGAAACGGACGTGCAAAGGCTCCTATCAAATTATTCTCAAACACAGGCTGTTTTTAGTGCTATTGGATCTTGCTTATCGATTATAGCCCTGTTGCTGACTATAGCTACGTATGGTTGGTTCAAGAACATGCGAAAGACAACCTTCAGTGTACTCATCATGAGTCTTTCTGTTTCCTTGGTAATTGCCCATACCCTTCTCTTGGTAAGCGGCGTGTCTGATACGATTCCCGGTACATGTATTACAGTTGCCATCATTGGACACTACATGTGGCTCGTTGTATTTTCTCATACGTCTGCCCTTGCTGTTGATCTCCATAGACGCTGGTGTTACTGTGAATGTTCGTCAAACGAAATTTAATGAGGGCGCTGCAATTCTGTCGTATTTCCTAGTCTTCGCTTGGATGTGTCCTCTACTCATAATGATCCCCTGTATGTGTCTATTCTTCACTGGCTTCAATGCTCCTAACTTCAATTTGTCCTATGGGCAAGGGAGTTGTTGGATTGGTGATGGATTAGCGAATCTGTATATGTTTGGAATTCCAATAGCCTTCTTTCTTCTGATTAATCTTATTATTTTTGCATCGATCATCGCGGGAATTCGCACCAAGAAAGCTCCGAAGGCACAAGGACAGACCAATACATATTCGAAGCAAATCAGTGACCTTTGGATTAATGTGAAGGTAATTATAGACCATATTTTCGTATTGACACTCCACTTAAAAGTATGGAGTCTCGATAAGACACGTGCTTATATTCAACATACCGTATTGATCAATTTCCTTTATAAAATATCACCCCCTGCAGATTATTTAGCCTACACTTTGGCGTGAGCCTCTTTGATATCCAAATAAGCTTGGGATGCCCAAATTTAGATGGACAGGTCAATATATAGAGCAACATTTATATACGCAAAGTAATAATGATATGGTTTTCATTAATGTATAACCCTATTTACAATTTGACAAAGAATTTTTTTATTGAAGATCTACAATTGATTTACAAATTAATCCATTGTACAAACATTGGCTTCTGAAAAACAAGGAGAGAGAGAGAAAGAGAGAGAGGGGGATTGCTCTAATTGTTAATGTGAGTTTATCATTTCTGTTCAGTTTGTCTGCACAATGACTTTAGTTTTCTCTTTTTATAAGAACCCTGAAATAGTTGGTATTAAATCATGCCTTTGAAGTAGAAATATGAATAGATAAAAGGTTATTCTAGATATCTACCACATTTCTTTAAGAAGCTTTGATAGCCTGCTTTTATTTTGCATCTTATGCAGATGTCTACCCTACTTGGTTTCACTTGGATCTTTGGTTTCGTCGCTGCCTTCGCTGACGTCACAGCTCTTTGGTATATCTTCATCATCCTCAACTCTCTCCAGGGAGTCTACATCTTCATAGCATTCATCTGCAACAAGCGTGTCTTCAAGCTCTGGCGTGACTCATTCTCGTGTACGTCCTGCGTGACATGTGGAAATGTTCCCCAAATATCTTCGCAATCGACAACCAATTCGGGTCCCCGAAAGGAGGCGAGTGGTGCAACTACGTCGACATTTTTAAATGTCGCATTTGTTGAAGACGAATAAAGGAGATTCTGAAGCTGGTTGAATAAAACATAATAGAATAGAATGAACCTTAAAAAAGAATTAAATTCATTTCATTTGATCGAATCCATACTTTAGGGTTTCTCATGCACTTATCAAGAAGGTAACCCACTGACTATCAGTCCGGATACTACTACTACTGAGAACAACCCAAAGACCAATTATCGTGGACTACTAGACTGAACAGAATCATTTTCACGATTTCAAATATGTCGTACAATGTTTGATTTTTTTAATGTCAAACCATCGATATCTACAAACAATTTGAGATTAACAAGACTTTAGGGAACCTTAATTCATGACGTTTGGTCCTCGATCTTTGGACAGAGAATGAATTTATATCTGACATTTTTACCTCCGAAGTTTTACACCGAACCACCCAAGAGCCCATGGGTGTCGATCCCGGGGGGGGGGATGGGGGGATATATCCCCCTCCCCCCCCCCCCAATATTTCAGGTGGGGGGGATGGCCTGTACAATCATCCCCCCCAATAATTCACCAAAAAAAAAATATTAAAAAAATGAAAAGAAGAATTAATGATGAGAGTCCGATGAGAGTAGTTAATGGTTATTACTCGCAAGATGACCATCAATATACACATTTTGCTATCTCATTTTTATAATACATACATATATACGACGTAAATAAGACAACCGTATATGAGACAAGAATAAATTGAATTCTCGCTCATACGGCTTCATCAGGAATTGATGAATATATTCAATTTGTTCAATCAACAGCATCATAGAAATGCAGTGCGCCAAATGCAAAGACGCAGCACCAAAAGCAACGAGCTAAATGTTAAGCGCGAGGCACAAAAGTAGCAATCTGCAATGCACATCAGACAATCCTGGACAGTGTAAACATAGATGAACTATGTGACGATTTCGTGATGAGATCGGAGACAAGGAGAAAGATTTTCGGACATTAGTATGACTTATAAAATAGTTCACTAGTTGTTATGTTGTTTCCGTTCACCCTTTTTAAAATTCACGTCATTGTATCTTTATTTTTATTTTTTTCACTCATTTTATTTCCTGATATTTCCTAAAACATTTTTCATTTTTGGAGAAAGATTATTATGTCACAACTTATTTGTGACACAACTAATTTTCAGTGGGGAAACTGAATTCAGACAAGGATTAATATAGAGAACAGTACAACGAATCGTCTTTTTTCTCTAATAATTTAGCGAACAGGGCAAAGCTGTTAGGGGGGCAACTGAATTCAGACGTGGATTAAGAGTAATAATCAAATGAAACGTCAAAGTACACGATACAACTAATCGTCTTCTTTTACTAATAATTTAATGAAACGTGAAAGCTTCCGCGCTACGCGCGGAATGGGCGAAAATGAATACAGACAAGGATTAAGAGTAATAATTTATTGAAACATTAAAGCTGAATTCATGAATACAACATGATACAACTAATCGTCTTCTTTTACTAATAATGTAATAAAATGTGAAAGCTTCCGCGCTTCGCGCAGGAATGAGCAAAAATGAATTCAGACAAGGATTAAGAGTCGATAATGGTACATAGAATCGTCTTCTTTCTTTAATAATCTAATGAAACGTCAGAGCTTCCGCGCTACGCGCGGGGGAAGGGGAACTTGATTCAAACATTAATGATTAAGAGTCGAGAATGGTACATCGAATCGTCTTCATTCTTTAATAATCTAATGAAACGTCAGAGCTTCCGCGCTACGCGCGGGGGAAGGGGAACTTGATTCAAACAAGGATTAAGAGTCGAGAATGGTACATCGAATCGTCTTCTTTCTTTAATAATCTAATGAAACGTCAGAGCTTCCGCGCTACGCGCGGGGAAGGGGAACTTGATTCAAACAAGGATTAAGAGTCGAGAATGGTACATAGAATCGTCTTCTTTCTTTAATAATCTAATGAAACGTCAGAGCTTCCGCGCTACGCGCGGAGGAAGGGGAACTTGATTCAAACAAGGATGAAGAGTCGAGAACGGTCCAACGAATCGTCTTCTTTCTCTAATAATTTAGTGAAACGTCAAAGCTTCCGCGCTTTGCGCGGGGGGGGGGGGGGGACTCCCCCTCCCTGCACCCAACCCCCTAGGAACCGCGCTTCGCGTGCTCACTACCGCCCCCCTAAAATTAAATCCTGGCTACGCGCTTGGGAAGGGTGCAACTTGCCACACGCTTCTACCACTTTGGTTGCTTTGATCCATTGCCGAAAATATTTTGGCACCTATCATCCCCCCAACCACGGATACAAATCGACACCCTTGCAAGAGCCCTTAGAGAACTAGGGGTAATCAGAGTCAGGGGTAGTTGTAGGGGTAATATTGTTCAAGGGTAGTTGTCGGCTTTGTTTTTTCCTACATCAGCAAATGGGGTCATGCTTGTCGTACAGTCGGTGTTGCTACTATTATTACAAATATCATGTATCGTGTAACTTTGGATTTGTCATTCATATATCTTATGTTTGGGGTCAGCAGTACCTCCATCATCTCTTCTGACATGTCTTGATCTCTCTCTCTCTCTCTCTCTCTCAATGTCTCTCCCTCTTTCTCTTTTTCCTTCTCCAGCCTCGATCGTCATACCCACATTGCTCTTGTTCCTTTCTGTATCTCTCGCTCACTTTCCTATCTCAATTCCTTCTTTCAGTATATTTCTCACTCCCTGTTTCTCTCATTCCCTCTCCTTCCTAAACTTTATGACATCTGTACGTAAAGGATTATATGTCCTTGTATTTTATGAATTACCCTGTTGTAACCTACTCAAATGGTACTTTTGTAAATTTGTGTATACAGTGCGTCCCAGAAAGAACGAAAACGAGAATTATCGATGTTTTATCATAACTTAATCACAATTATAATTAATAAATGACACATATTTTTAAAGCTTAGATCCTCCTCTTTCATTTGATGCAACTCGTATGATGCATATTTCATGCATGAGTGATTGAAAACAATTTGTAGAGAGGGTACCAAAAAGTCATTTGGCGGGCGGTTTCTGAATTTCAAAGAGAAAATCACATTTATAGAAAGTTCAATTGCTGTCCTTTAAAGAATTTAAAGAATTTGTACAAAATATACAGTAGATGTAAATACAAGAAAAAAGGAAATATATTGCTAATATAGAAAGTGAATATGATAACTTGTGTAAGAAAATAGATGAGGGTTCATGTACATATCATATAGATAGAATGAAGTGTTTGAGACAAAAGATAGACAAGTGGTATGAATCAGTGCAAAGGTGCATTTGTGAGATCTCGGTCAAGGTGGCTTGAATTTGGTGAAAAGTCAACAAGATATTTTCTTCAGCTTGAAAAAGCCAAAGGGAAAAGAAAGAAATAAATCTTCTTGAAAGTAACGGAAAAATTATCAAAGATGAACAGAAAATTTTGACAGGTATACAAGAATTTTATTGTACTATACCGAGGCTGGGTTTAAAGAATACGTATCAACTTAAATGTTTTGAATGAAGAAGATGCAAATTTATGTGAGGGAAAAATTACAGAGAATGAATGCTGGGAAGCATTGAAGTCAATGAAGATGAACAAATCACCTGGAAGCGATGGACTCATTGATGAATTTTATAAATGCTTCTGGGGGGATATCAAACATATGATAATTGACAGTCTGAATGAGGGTTACGACCAAAATCAATTGTCGTGCACACAAAGTCAAGCTATCCTTACTTTATTATACAAGAAAGGTAACAAAAAAATTTTAGATAATTAGCGACCTATTTCGCTGTTCAACATTGATTATAAACTTGCAGCTCGCATTCTTTCAATACGATTACATAAAGTTATCTATAAAGTTGTATCACAGGATCAGGCTTTTTTTTTTTTTTTTTTAACCGCTCTGCATCTGAATGTACCAGACTATTTCAGGATACTATTGATTATTGTCTTTTTGCAAACAAACCAGTTGTTATGATGTTCTTGGATTTCAAAAAAGCGTTCGATACCATTGGTCATGTTTTTTGTATTGTCCTTGTTACGGGAACTTAAATTTAAAGATTTTGTTTTTAAGATGGATTCAAACGTTATATAATGGTGCTCATGGTCGTGTCTTAAATTTTGATTGGATATCCGACAAATTTGCAATAGAAAGAGGCGTTAGGCAAGGTTGCCCACTTTCTCCACTTCTATTTATAATAATTACCCTTAGGTCATCCGACCAATTAAGAGAGGAGTTATACCTTTAATTAATTATAACCAATGACAAAGCATAATAGATAAGAGTGATTTGAACTAGTCACCGACAAAAATGGGAGGAGTCTATCTCTTCGCGTCCCCGGCAAAACAGTATATTGTCTAACGTGTTATTGGAAATGAACACCTGTACATCTTGATGCAGGAATTCATTTCCAACGTGCTTATCGAAATGAACACTTTAAATCAAAACCAGGGGTTGTTTACCCGTTCCCGGCATACTATTGGAAACATGATTAATGCTATTTAACTTTTAGGTGTATACCAAGTCAAACTAATAATCGTACAATTAATCAACCCAGCCCGGCTCTTCTATGGCTCTAGCGCCCCCTTTAGGTCAAATGAGAGGCCCAAATGAGCGTACCACTACATTAAAGTGAAACAAGTCTTAGTAAACGGTATCTGGAAAGAAATTGATTCTACTTGTATTAAATTTCAAGAAAATGAATTACTTTCCGCCTTCAAATTGGCAAAGTTAAAAAGTGCATTTCCGAATTTTTGGTTGCAGAAGTTACATAATAGGTTACAATATGTAAATAGTCCACCGACTGCAGTGGAATCCAGTACAATAGAAATAGTAACAAGTGACTCCATTGATGTAGCGGTCATGAAAGCCAAGCACTATTATAATTTGATGTTAGGAAAAAATAGATAGGATCTGCCATGTATTTATTTTAGGAACGCTTATTTTGATTTACCTAATGAGTTCAACTGGAAAACGGTGCTCCATAATAAATTTTACTTTATAAATGACAACAGAATTAAGCAGTTTAATTTAAATATATTCATAGAATATTGCCCAGTAAAGACAATTTATGTAAATGGAAGATTAAAAATAATAATCTAAGTGATATATGTACAATCCCAGATACAACTAACCACCTTCTCCTGGCTTGCAAAAAAGGTTTCGCTTTTTTGGAAGAATGTTTCCAAATTAATCGATACTTTGTTTAATTTTAAAATCTTTTTGAACGAAAAAATTCTTTTAATAGGTCATGAAATAGAGAGAAGAGAAATGGATCTTGTCAATATTATTTTAAACTTCGCTCAGTTTATTATCTATAGAAACTATATTAGAGAATGTTTTTTGAAGTGAAAAGCACAGGATACATGCTGTATATTTGATAAAAGAATTAAAGGTAGAAATTCGCACCTATCTCAATATGAAATGTAATCAGAAGAAATTCGATACAAACGACGTTACAAAAATGTTTACATTATTTTAGTTAGTGATTATGTCACATTAGTTTCATGTTCTGTACTATGTATGATTTGTTACAACTGCATAAATTCTGTATTTAAACACTGTTGTAAATAAGTGTTATTTTATGATATGAACAAATAAAGTCCCTCGTAAGAGGATAAATAGAAACAAATTGCTGTCCTTTCATATGATACCTCAATCAGGAAAACTGAGCCAGGAAGAACAAAGTTCTGTTTGTTTAAAGTAATGCTTGCATTTCCATAATTTGATTAAACGAATTCTTTTTTACTGGGATGCCTGTCGTAGCAAAAAACAGAGTTGCACAAAGACTTTACTCCGTTTCGTTGACGATCAGCCATGCACAAAGAAGACGAAAGACTTCATGCATGGCTGATCGTTAACGAAACGGAGTTAAGTAACCTCTCGCTGCTTATGAGCTATAAATCCATGATTTTTTTCTTTCTTCTGAATCTGATTTTCAAATCATTTTTTGGGGTCATACATTGCATCCGTATACTCACATAGCACATTACTGTGAATAAATAGGTTTTGGCCAGCTATAAATAGCATGGAAGCCATCTTAGAAAAAGTGGCAAAAATGGCAAAATAGTAAATAGTAATGCCCTGCCTCCTCCTTTTTTTTTTAAAGTCCGGACAAGAAACACGTTATTTTTGTTATTTGGCCTAATCGCAAATCTTAATGCAACATCCAACAAAAAATGCAAAAATGGCAAATTGCCATAGCAGTATGCACAAACTCAGATGTCACAATGCTAATATACATGTACCTAGAATACTTGTCGATCGAAAACAAATGAATGGGAAAATTAGTGCAAACAGTAAGATGCAACATTTTCAGCGAATACAAAATCTTATTTCCTCACACCAGCATCCAAGTTATATTGATGGTGATATGTTTTTGTGCGGATGCACTAATATATACAGAGTAATTTTTTTCAGTTTAATCATGACAAATGTGAATTTTGATGTATTTATATAAAAATCAATGATTATGAATATACAATATTCAGAAAAAAGTATAAATTCTTCAAAGTTCATAAAAGATTTTGTGAATTGTCATGCACGCAATAGGATGCAAATCATATAACCTGGGCCAAGCGCGTACGCAGGAGAGGGGGGGGGGGTTAACCCCCACCCCAATCAGTTTTGTGTATGTGTGTATTTTGGAGCAACCCCCCCCCGCCCCCCCTTTGTTATTATTATGTCAATGACTGACCTAAAAAAGGTGACCTTATCCCCCCCCAAACGGAGCAAAATGTCAAATTTTCAAATTTCGAGACAAAAAACAAAAAAAAATGTCCTCTTACCCCCCCCCCCCCCGCTTATTC